>CABHPH010156185.1:61319-75565 GCA_902168325.1 Peromyscus nudipes
AAGGTTTTTTAATGCCCAAACAAAGCAATCTAAGACAAAAATCTTCAAAAATGTCAATGAGTTAGTTTTTGGTTTATTTTGGGGTTTTGGTTTGGTTTGGTTTTGGTTTTTTGTTTGTTTGTTTGGTTGTTTTTGTTTGTTTGTTTGTTTATTTGTGTGTTTTTTTGTTTGTTTGTTTGTGAGACAGGGTTTCTCTGTGTAGCCCTGGCTGTCCTGAAACTCACTCTGTAGATCAGGCTGGCCTGCAACTCAGAAATCCACCTGCTTCTGCCTCTTGAGTGCTGGGATTAAAGGCCACGACCGCCTGGCCATTGAGTTAGTTTTGTGTTGGTCACCTAACACATGGCACGGGCCCTGTCCTTAAGTGTGGTTTATATAACCATTGGAGAGAACTAATTTTTCATTTATATCTTCTATCTGCAGAATCAGAAAGCATGTGTTCCCACCCTGAGAAGCTGCACTTAGAAATAAGAGGAAGGGAACCAGATTGACAGGGGGCTCTCTTGGATGCCTCCCACAATAAGTAAAAGATATTCTTTTTGCACAGAGTCAAATTTTTCTGCTGAGATTTCTCCTGAGCTTGTGGACTTGATCTTTTTGCTTGGTACTGTTGGCAGACTTTAAATGAACACTTTGTAGCAGGCACTCTGGATAATATAATCAAAGAATGAGAGAGTGAATGTAACAAGATGATATTTACCCCCCCAAAAAAACCCAGAAGCTTCTGTACTTAAATAAAAATTTTAATAATTTACAAAAGTGTATGAACTTGGTTTTTAAAAAGTAGGGGGGTGCATGATACACTGATGTGGTCTCAGTTGACTACAGTCTGAACAGGATTCCTTTGTGTGCTTTAGTATTGGCAAAAATATATTACCAGCTGTCTCCAATTGATAGCTACACGCAAATGAGAAATTAGTTTTCTCCAAGGGAGTCTCACTGGGGAAACAAACCACTCCTAAGGGTAGACCCCATCCCCAGCAGTAGATGGCCAACAGACAACAAACGCAACAGCATCTTTGGAGGTTTTTCCCTTCATAATGTTGTCAAGGCATTTATCATCATCATCATCATCATCATTATTTACCTTACAGGTCCTTTGCATATATATTATGGCTTCTAGTTTTATGTCTTTATGGTATTCCTGTGTGTGCAATCCTGTGTGTTTCTGTGTACATATGCACCTTGTGTGCTTTTTCTTTGGTTCTTTTTGCTTTGGATTGTTTTATCCTAGTCCAATTTGTTTGTCTTTATTTTATTTTATTTTATTTTATTATTATTCCTTAGATGCCCATTTGTTTTCTAAGAGAGGCAGACAGGTTGTGGATTTGGATGTGATGGGAGGTGGGAAGGAACTGGGAGGAGCGGGAGGAGTGGAAACCATAATCAGAATATATTATGTAAAAAAATCTATTTTTAACATGAGAGAACTATACTACAAACTAGGCATCTTCAGGTGTCTATTGTCTATACTACAATGAATAGAATGAAGAGGATGGTAAAGCCACTGTGCTCTACATTAAGCAGACTATGCAATATTTTCGAACAGTTACAAATTCAGGGGGATGTAAAAATCTGTCACTTCATCAATTACCTGGATTGATTCGGTTGATCTGGCTGGCTAGGTAGGTGTTGCCTTACTCCCTCACCACTCCACATGGATTCCTTCCTGAGGCTGTACATTCGGTGGAAGAGAGCAGCCTTCCCTAACAGGGGAAGACTGTTCTTTGGTCAAGAGCACATAAGTAGCCAGGCGGTGGTGGCATATGCCTTTAATCCCAGCACTTGGGAGGCAGAGGCAGGTGGATCTCTGTGAGTTCGAGGCCAACCTGGTTTACAGAGCAAGATCCAGGACAGGCACCAAAACTACACAGAGAAACCCTGTCTCAAAAACAAAAAAAAAAAAGAGTACATGAGGCCTTTAGGGAGTACCCTTGAACATAAATGTCAGTTTAGAAATAGCTAAAATAATTAATTGGGGGAAGTTAACCCCTTAAAATGAGGCCTTGGAGGGACCATAATTGTATAAAGATTACATAAAGCATCACATTGAGAATAGGTCAATTAATACTGGTACTCAACTCAAGTCCATTTACTCATGACTGAAAAGGGGGCCAAAGGAACTAGGACATGTTGTTGGGCCAAGAAAAAACTATTTATTTGTAATACCAACAAAATGAGGAGAGACTGGCACTGTGCAGGGGGAAAACATTGCAACTCAGTCCAGGTTTCAAGCTCTTTTTTATCCTCAGGAAAGGAGAAATAAATGCCTGGAGACTGAGGCACCCCTCCAGTGGTCTGAAATGGAGTATGGTGAAACCTAGACGCTGGCACACACATAAGCACAGAATCGAGACGTTTCTGTGAACCTTGAAAATATTTTAGTTGTCTTTGCCTTGACATCTTCAACCTGAGAAGGAGGAAACACCAGATTGAAGAAGTTTCTATGCATTTCTTGTGCAACCAACATGACTATGTGCTGAGTTGAGCACAAAGCAGACCCAAAAGTCAAGTTCGCAGAAGAGACAGACACAATGGGAACACAGAAATGACAAGCTTTTGTAAAACCTTGTTTTAGTCACTAATTGTAAGCTCAAATGAAGTATCAGTACTTTCAGTGAAAGTGGCCTTCATGTCCCTGAAAAGTAACTTAAGCAATGTTTATCATCAAAATGCACACGTCAGAGGTGTTATTTACAGCAGCGCTAGTGGGAGCCTCATATTATTCAACATTGTGACCTTCAAATGTAGCGACTTTTCCCCCAAGAGTTTTAAATGAGCCCTTATTTTTCTCTAACGGGAGTCCAGAGATCATCAGACATTGGAAGAATTTTCTTTTTTTTTTTAACTTTCTTTTTATTTATTCTTTGTGTCTTTCACATCACGTACCTCCATCCCATTCATCTCCCCGTCCCTTTGTATCTGACCTCTGCCCTTGCAACCTCCCCCCAAAAAATAAAATAAAATTTGAGGGAGAAGAAAAAAGAAAAATCTCGACATGGAAGCTGTAGTGTGACACAGTGAGTCGCACAGTATACGCATATATCTTCACTTGCGTGTGTTCATTGCAAAGAGGCATTGGTCTGGTTTGAGGCCTCTGGCACACCATCTATACAGGGCCCTCACTGGGATTCCTCTTGGATATCCTGTTGTTGCCCTGTGTTGTGGAGATACTGCCGCTTTGGGTCTGCAGGACTAGCTAGCCCCTTCACATGCTCCAGCAGATCATAGATGGGGTGGATGTTGGGGGTGGGTCAACTCATAGCCCTGGTTCTGGGCCTGACTAGTTGCAGGGTTAGTCTGTTCACCAGCTCTCTCGCATCCTCACCACCAGGGTGAGCTCTCTGGCATTGCCTCAGCTAGTTCACCCTATGAGGCAATGATCAAGGAGAGATGTCCCTGCCTTGCCCTTTGCCCCTGCCACCTGAGGCAGAGGAGGGATCTGACCCTCCCTCTTACCAGCTGCAGCACTCGAGAAAGCAGGCCCTGTATCTTATCTGGGCAGCACAGTAGAGCTGACCCTGTTGACAGGGGTGTGGGTGAACAGCCCTGAGAATGTGAGCTTGGGAGATCTGGCCCCACCCCTCATCTGCCATATGGCAGCATGGGCAAGGGAGAGACACCCTCCACCTCCCTGCACCTCGCTGCCTATGGCAGCTGCTGGAGAGAGAGCTGGCCCTTAGGTCCTAAGAGCCGAAGAGCTGTCACCAGCCGCAGCACTCAGGAGAGTGGCCCCTGCAGCTTGTCTGGGCAACACAGTAGAGCTGGCCCTGATGGTGTAGGTGTGGGAGAGCCGACCCTGAGGAAGTGAAGCAGGAGAAATGTAGTGACTTTTAAAGTCAACTAAAAGCAAGTTAAACCTAGGGGGTTTCTTTAGGTTTTCCTTTGGTTAAAATATTTGTAGTAAATTCTTCTCCACCACCAGTTCTTCCCTTCTCTTTTGGACTAGGTCTCCCTATGTAAATCTGGCTGATCCAGAACTCTCTATGTAGACCGGGCTAGTCTCAAACTCACAGAGGGATGCCTGCCTCTGTGTCTGCTTCTACCTCTGCTTCCCAAGTGCTGGGATTAAAGAGCTGCACCATCACACCTGATTAAAAATACTTAAAGTAAAAGAAGAGTTAGAGTATTGCTAGTACTATGCCATGCTACTATAATTACCCCTAGTACATTAGAGTTAACTTACAGAACACTTTCTATATGCTAATCACTATGCCGGGTGCCATACATATACTGACTTCATTGACTTGTTTACTGCTCTTACCGATCCTACAGGGTAGGTACTATTATTGTGTACAATTTTGTACATGAAGAAGTCAAGTCACAGAAAAGCCTGCTAAAGATTGCTCACTATATCTCACAGATGGGAAAGGGAAAGAATCAAACAAAAATTCTAGCAGTTTCCATGGTATCAAGGGCACCTACCAAGGCAAGTGCAAATAATCAGTTACTGTGTAAACTTAGAATGTCAAAAATTAAATGGAATGGTTTATAGGCTGTGCACTGTTCACAGGATGTAAGAAGAGTAATGACAGGAATGAAAAAAATTAATGAAATTGAAATTCTTTAAAAAAGAAACTGCACAAATGAAAAACAAACCCTTCATGATAGACTAAAGAAAGCACGGGTAAACTTGATTTTAAAGACACACAGCACAGAAAAAAAGAGGAAGATCCAAACAATTTTGGATAAGATATACAAGTAAATTAGCTTGTATTTCAATACAAACTAAATTCACAGTAAAGCAATAAAATTGGATATTTCACATAATGAATTTCTGTTCAGAAACATAGCAAATAGCCAAGGTTTTGACAAAAAGTAAATTCCAAAGTCCTCACAGACCTGATATTTCAAATATGAATTTATGTTCAGAAACATCTCAAAATTGCTTAGGTTTAGGAAAAAGATAGATTTCAGAACCCTCACAGATCTGATGCCTACTTACCCTGGAAGTGTAAAACAGAAAAAAAGAGTTCCCTCCCTGGAAGAAAAATCTGCATGAGGAAGTGGCATTCATGCTTTTTAGATAGGTGAGAAGTAGGCTTAAGGTTAAAGATCAGAAAAAGGCACAGGCCAAAACATGTACCATTTGTGATGCCATCAAACTATGTATACATAATTTTAATCCTTCTAAGTATGTGGTCAGCAGAATTATTACTTAGTTTAATACACAATGTCCTATCTGCTGCATTTATCTTTTGGGGATCCAGCTATCTCAAGACCCAAATATTTTTTGGTTTAACAAATTGATTTAAGCCTTTTCAACCACAAAATCAAGAGCTGGCTATTAAGAAGTTAGGGCTTTTGTGAAATCTATCTCTTCCACTATGAGTAGTAACTATTGAATGATGGTGATATATAGAGAGGGGAGAATAATACTATATTATGCTCCAGGTGCTCTCCCACTTCACATAATAAAAAAAGTTCTATTGACTATTTTATATGTAGAGTGTTTTGATTCATGTCAATCAAAGTACAGAGTCATTAGATTTACCCACTTTACAGAATTAAATCTTTCTAGAGGTGTAGAATCAGATGATTATTAATTTATCCCAGAGTTTCTATTTATGACATAGTTGAGCGGCTCAAAAATTAAAAAATGGGTTGAAAAGAAAAAAATGAAAGATTAACTATCATGGAAATGACAGGATATTTAAAATGGGATGGGAATGTGGGTTAAACACAAAAATTAGTATTTGAGTGGTATTTTTTTAGATTTATTTTATTTTACCTTATATGTGGGTTTTACTGTATGTGTGTCCGTGCCTGCTGTCTGTGGAGGTATGATCCCATGAAACAGAATTATGGATGATTGTGAGCTATGTGGGTGCTGGGAATCACGCTCAGGTTCTCTGCAAGAACAAGTGCTCTTAAGTGCTTAGCCATCTCTCCACTGTCCTTGAAAAGTTTTGTTTTGTTGAAGGAATTTTGCTCTGTAGTTCTGGCTGGCCTGGAACTAGCTGTGGAGGACAGGCTGCCCTCCTATTGTCTCTATACCCTGAGAACTGGGATTACAGGCATCTGTCACGTTGCCTGTCCTGACCATGTTACCTTGATTTATGGGGGCGAAACTGTGAAATTTCAGTGCAGGGTCTCAAGGACCGGGGAAATCTGAAGCCTCCATAACTCAGGGAGAGTGAAAAGTGAGACTGAGACATAACATTGGAGATGCAGCACGGAAAAGGTAATCCTGGGGAACCAGATGCTAGTCGTCTCTGGTAACCAAGAAAAGGCAAATAAAAGAGGGGGAGGGGGTAAGTGAAAATTCCCATTGTGTCTGAGGTCAAGAAATTCTGGCAAGCGCTGGCAAATGGTCGCCAAAGTGGTTACTAGGGATCTGAGCCCGGCAGTGACGCGCGCCCCTCACGTGACCAGGAGCCTATGTCTGCCCAAGTCCCTCTCATCCCAGTCCTTTTTGCCTGTCCAGACACCGTCTTTCTATTACCCTTTGGTCGAGAAGGAAAGCAGAAGTAAGTAAGTTCCCTGGATCCTCTAGATTTGGTGATTGTCAGAGGTGCCTTGTAACCAGTGGGATCGTACCTGCACGGCAGAATCCCGATCTTCCACTACGCTCCAGCCCCGCCCCCCGCCCACAATTTCGGTGCAGAAAATGGTGGTCTTGGGAGTGGGGTAGGGTACAAAGGACGATGCTCTATGTGAGGTTGAGGAAGGTGAACCCCAAGGGAGCTGTCTTTGGGGAGGTTAGCTGGTCCCCACAAAAAGGGGTGTGCGTCACCGGGTGTGTTTCTCCTCCCCCTATCCCCGCCCCCTTCCCTGTCTGGCATCTATCTGTGGATTTGCTGGTGTCACACAGGCGCCTCAAAGTGGGCCACACGGGCCGGAGGTTGGGGTAAGGGTGGGGTAAGGGTGGGCGGTGGGACAGGCTCGGGGGCTGAGATGGAACACGGAGGGGAACAGTCCGCGGACTTCACTGCTCCGCCCCTGTCTCTGCAGGAGAGGCCTTGTGGCAAGGCCTGCTGGGAAAAATGGTGGTCTTTCGGGAAGGAGGGGGCTGCTCCGCAGCTGCGGGCCGGAGCCTCTGAGTAAGCTAAGGTTTAAAGACACCCGCCTCAAGCCGGGAAAGGCAGGGATTGAAACTCATAACCAGGGTGTTGATCCAGCCCGCCAAGTATTGTGACTCTCGTCTGCTTTTTCTTGTCTCCAGAATAACTGCTTGAAGAAGAAAATTCTCAGCATGGAAAACTCATGCAAAGAAAATGAAGTACAACCACAGAGCACTCCAAAGACCGACAAAGAGCAGCCTCCAGTGGAGCAGTCTCCTGAAAATCAGTGTTCTGAGGAGGAGCAGTCCTCAGAGGATCTGTCCTCAGAGGAGCAGTCCTCAGAGGAGGAGTTCTTTCCTGAAGAGCTTCTGCCTGAGCTGCTGCCAGAGATGCTGCTGTCGGAAGATCGTCCTCCACAGGAGTGCCTCTCACAGAAGAACCTGTTCGAGGACCGCCCTCCCATGGAGCAACCTCCCTGTGGGGTGGGCAAACACAAGCTAGAGGAGGGAAGTTTCAGAGAAAGGCTGGCCCGTTCCCGCCCTCAATTTAGAGGAGACATCCATGGCAGAAATTTAAGTAATGAAGAAATGATACAGGCAGCGGATGAGTTGGAAGAGATGAAGAGAGTTCGAAATAAACTGATGATAATGCATTGGAAGGCAAAACGGAGCCGCCCTTACCCCATTTAATGTGTTCCACCTTTCTTTGTTTTGCTTGATAATAGCATTGCTACCTGGACTCTCTGTGTGCATCTTCTTACATGCCTCTTCCCTTCTTAGTTGTAATTTTTTGTGCAGTTTTACTTCAGGTGTTTGACTTGTAACTGGCACAGGATTGCTTTTATTACTTTTTCTTTAACCTTTTAAAATCTGAGTCCAATCCATTTGCATGTAAAGATATACATTATATATGTGAAGTGATAAAAGCAAAAGGTATATACATAGCATCCCATTTTTGTAAAAGGAAAACACATTTATATATTAATATGCAAAGAAAAGCTAAAAACTATATACTTAAAGGCTAACATTGGTTATCTGTGTGGTAAAGATAATAGGTGATTTTTATATTTTTTAAATTTTGCTTTATCTAAAGTCTCACTTTTCATGATGAATACATTTTATTTATGTTGCATAACAAACAATATAATAAAAAATGTGAAGCAAGTCTAAAAAAACAAAACTTGGTAATTAGCTTATAAAGACAATGTGATCCTTAATAAATATTTATCAGAACTTAAAAGTTAATCCTATGTTTCTTCTGAATCTCTTTTCTAAGATTTATTTTATTTTATGTGTATGGGTGTTTTGCCTACATGTAGGTACCTCGGGTATAGGCCTGGAACTGGAATTATGGATGGTTTTAAGCTACCATGTGGGTGTTGGGATTTGAACCCAAGGCCTCTGGAAGAGCAACAAACACTCTTAACCACTGAGCCATCTCTCTAGCCCCTCTTCTGAATCTCTTAAGCAGAAATGTAAATGAGACTTTTATTACCAGTAGGAAAAACATTTTCCAAGTTAAATAGTAGTAAGAAAAACCTTACAGAGCTGCTGTTAAACTAGATGAGAAAAAGATCCTTTGAGCTCTGGTTCTTTTTTTTTTTCTTGTAGCTGCTCCCAACCTCAACAGGTTCCTTTGGAGCACAGGAAATTAACAGCTAAAGAAATCACTCTTGTGCTCACCCAAAATTTCTGTGAGATTCCAAGTGAGTGCCACATTCTGTTCATGTTCTGCTGTACTTGCATGCATTGCCATAGCTACCAGGCACAGCTGCCCCTTCCAGGTCCTGCTGTTTCCAATGGACCCTATTCTGCTAATATCCCCATGGTGTAATACCTGTTTTGCAATCCCTAGTGAGCCACAACTGTAGTGTGTCTCCTCTAGATCTTTAGAGAATGTCCTTTTCTCCAGCTTTATTATTAAACACACTCAAGTGTATATAGTCACAATGCTGTTAAGACTTTAACGTAGTAAAAGAATGCTCAAAATTATTTTTTAAAGTGCTGGGCAAAATAGCCTTTTCCATGATTTTTCTCTTAAAGTCTCTTGTTTCTTCCTGGACTCAAACATGAGGTCACGGAGACCTGGGATAGGAAGCCAAATTTGAAAGATGGACACCATGCTGTGTAATTAGAATAGAAACTCCCTTTCTAAATATCTAAGGTTAACTGTAATTTTGATTGCCTTATCGACCTTAGAGTGGGTTTTTCTCTCAAGGACTTCTTGCAGAATTGCCTTATCTATTCAGTTAACTGGTATAAAGTAAAGAGGAAGATAAAAGTTAATGCCCATGTGATAGTAAATGAAACCTGAAATCCCACTCTTGGGAAGTTGAGGAGGAGGGTTGCCACAAGATTGGGCTACACAGTGAGTTCTAGGCCAGCATGGGCTACAGAGTGAGTCTCTATGTAAAAAAAAAAATCAAAAACAAAGTGCCCAAACAAAAATAGAATTTAAAAAAAAAAAAAACGAGCTCAAACTAGGACATTCCCATCTTCAATATTCCATAGAATGACATGCACACAAAAGTTCTCACTCTGTAGTAAAACACCAGAATTTATTTCTCCTAAGTGTAACATCACATTCATTGGCCAACCATTCTCTATTACCTTTCATACTCCATCTCATTAAAACTCTTTAAAGTTAAAAAAATGAGCATCACACTGGGTATGGTGTCACATGCCTTTAATACCAGCACACAGGAGGCAGAGGCAGGCAGATCTCTGTGGGTTCAAGACCATTCTGCTCTGTATAGTGAGTTCTGAGCTAACCAGAGCTACACAGTGAGATCTTGTCTCAAAAAATGTGAACAACACACAATCTTAAATGATACATGAAAATCTGGAACAAAACATTGAAAATATATGTTATATATTTACAGATATATTTTAAAAACAAAAACTTCAACTTACCTACTGGAAAATGGTCAAATAAGTTAATCCACATGAGAAGCAATGTGCTCTGGATACAAAACACATTCATAGATGGTATTGTGTAGGTATATAACATACATACATATAAATATATATTAATAGGATCTGACTGACACTTCATAAAAGATGCCGCATCCTGTATTTCATCCATTGAAATATTTTTTTTATGAACTGCACAGTAGAGCTGACCCTAGTGGGGAGAGGGAGTGAACCAGCCAAGAACCTGAGCTTGAAAGATCTGGCCCTGCCCTTCATCTGCCATATGATGGTGTGGGTGGGGGAGAGATGCCCCTCGTTACCTGTGGCAGGTGGGAGAGCTGTCCCTGCCCCTTACCAACTGCAGCACTCTGGAGAGTGGCCCCTGTACCTCACCTGGACAACACAGTAGAGTTGGCCCTGAAGGTGTAGGTGTGGGAAAGCTGACCCTGACAGAGTGAAAGCAGAACTGGCCCAGTCCTTTGCTCATAACTCCAGGGGTGAACTAGTCAGAGCAATGCTGGAGAGCTCATCTTGGAAGTGAGGACCGGGAAGAGCTGGCAGGCTGACCAACTCTGCGACTATCCAGGCCCAGAAACAGAGTTATGAGTTGACCCACCCCAACATTTATCTATGATCTGCTGGAGCACATGAAGAGACTGATCCTGCAGACCCAAAGCTGCAGGATCTCCACAACACAGGGCAACATCAGGACATCCAAGAGGAGTCCCAGTGAGGACCCAGCATCAATAGTGTAGCAGAAACCAGAGGCCTTGAACCAGACCAATGACTCTTTGCAATGAACACTTGCACATAAAGATGTATGGGTAAAAGGGTTTACTGCGTGACTCACTGTGTCACACTACAGCTTCCATGATAAGACTGAGTTTTCCTTTTTTTCTCTTAATTTTTTTCCCTTAAATTTTATTTTTTTCTCTTAAATTTTATGGGGAGGGGCTGCAGGGGTAGAGGGCAGATTCAAAGGGCTGGGGAAATGAATGGGATTGAGATGCATCATGTGAAAAACGAAAGGAATAAATAAAAAATAAATATTTTTAGCCTGATAATATGTCCTGAAAAATCTACACATTACATATGAACCTAATATAGATATAAATGATGTACATGTTGCATACTCTGAACATATTGTGGTTTATTCCCTAATGATGGAGACTTAGGTAGTTTCTGTATTTTACTATTACAAATATGCCACAGTGGCCATTCATTTTTAAAATTTGTATTAAATTTGTTCTTTGACAGTTTTAAACAGACATAAAATGTATTCTTATTACTGCAACTCTCCCTCCCTTTTAGTCTCATTTCCACCTCTATTAATTATCCTTCCTTCCTCCACTTTTTTTCCCCAAACATTTCTTTTCCTTTTTTGAGGACCATAGAGTTTAACAAGGATCATCAGTGTTACCTTCAGCATGGAACTATCCATTGGGGCCTCATGAGCTCATCAAGTACAGTGAGTGAAGACAATGACTTCCCTTTACCAGAATCCATCAGTAGCCAAGAGTTTATCAGGGAAGGGGAGAGCCTCGTGGGCCTTTCCCTGGTCCATGAGCAGCTGTTGATAGACCTAGTACTATGTAGACCTACAGCATATAACCACAGATGTTGTGAAGTTCTGTCTGAAATTGGCTGTGCCCTCCCCAGAAGAGAGCATTTCACAAACATTCTTATTTCAGAAGTTTTTGATTTTGTTTTTCAAGACACGGGTTCTCTGTGTAGCCCTGGCTGTCCTGGAACTCGCTCTGTAGACCAGGCTGGCCTCAAACTCAGAGATCCACCTGCCTCTGCATCTCAAGTGCTGGGATTAAAAGCGTGTACCACCAGGCCTGGCCTTTCAAAGATTTTTTTAAAAGACTATTTTGGAATATTTAATTTATTATTTCTTGTCTCTGTCTTTCTCTGTCTCTATGTCTCTCTCTCTGTCTCTGTCTCTCTTGTGTGTGTGCACCTATGTGTGTGCACCCATGTGTGTGAAGGTGCTCACAGAGGGCAGAAGAGGACTTGGAGCCTCCAAAGCTGGATTTATACTCAGTTGTGCATCACCTGACATGGATGCAGGGAACTAAATTCAGGTCCTCTGGAAGAAAAGCAACTTCTCTTAACTTCTGAGCCATCTCTCTAGCATCAATATCTTCCAGCTCTTACGTTCTTTCTGACCTTCTTCCTAGATGATCACTGACCATTAGAAGGGGCTGTTATAAATGTTCTGTTTAAGGCTGAGCACTCAACTATTTTTTTTTTTTGGTTTTTCGAGACAGGGTTTCTCTGTGTAGCTTTGCGCCTTTCCTGGGACTCACTTGGTACCCCAGGCTGGCCTCTAACTCACAGAGATCCACATGGCTCTGCCTCCCGAGTGCTGGGATTAAAAGCATGCACCACCACCGCCCGGCTGAGCACTCAACTATTAATTATTCTCAGTACTTTGAGCATACAGGTGTTATTTACCACCACACACCAGCCAGTCCTGATCATGCTTCCTTGTATTTTTATTTGTTTCTCTCTGTATAATACACACACACACACACACACACACACACACACACATATATAGTAACTAGAAGTAAAATAATTGCATTTAGGGTACACTGTACACTGCCAGACTAGTCTCTGTAATAGACTAGTGGCATCCAAATCCTTTCTAGCTGGTCTAGTCTACTCTTGCCTTTGAGGTGGAACTCATGCCTTTGCTCAGGCTCCTGCTTCTATCTAGAATGTCCTCACCCCTTCTATTCAGCAAAATCCCATTTAGTCAGTCGCAGAGGATATTCCTAACAACCACCAAATCAAGCTGTTAGGTGTTCTTTCCTGGTGCTTCTAAAGTACCAAGCAACTTAAACTCTTATTATTGTTGTTGCTATGTGTTAAAATTATTTTAGGCATCTACTTCCTCTGTAAATCACTGAACTTCTCAAAGAAACTTGTATCTTGCTCCCCAGCATATCCAGGACATAGTGCAGAACAAATATTCACTAAATATAATCTCTTTGAACCAGCCTGATGTTACCTCCTTTACTCCAACCTCTGCTACCTACACCTAAAGCTGAGGTTGGTTGTTCTGGGTCCTTTAGTGAGTCCCTGGTATAAAGAGTAGCTGCATAATTTGCTAGAGCACAGCAATGAAAGCCAGCCTGGAGCGAGTAACTTTCTGGATTCCAGGAAAGGTGGTAGCAGTCTGTCTGGAGGATGTTTCCATACAGATCAAGTGATGCTCCTGATATCTTACAAAAGCTGAGTCATCTCAACCAATTTATAGAAGCCAATTATTGGAGAGGCATGATGGTGGTACAAAATAAACTTTAGTATGATGAGCTAAGTGATCAGAACTGGTTGCATGATCTTCTCAAGGAACACACCAACTCCAAGTGATGATCTTATATAGGAACTTCAAATTGCTTATTTTTTTCATATATATGAGTGTTTTGCCTATGTGTATGTGTGTAGCACACACATGCAGTGACTGCAGAGGCCAGATGAGGACATCAGAATCCCTGGAGCTGTAGTTACAGAAAGTTTTGAAGTTCCATATGGGTAGTGGGAACCGAACCTGCAGAAAATGCTCTTAACTGAAGAACCATCTCTCCAGAACCTTACTTAAGAACTTTTATGGCAGTGGAATTTAGCCACTAATGAATCAGTGCCAGAGCATGCATTAATCAGGCAGTGGTACATTCTGAGGCACATCCTGATACTATCTGAAGGTCACCAGATGCTCTGGATCCCATAAATCTGAAGGAAGATAACGGTTACGAAGTCTTATGACCAATGCTTCTCTTGTCCCATTTTTCCTGGAATCCTTAACCCTAGAAACTAGTATTTTAATCATTTAGGATCATGTTTTCTTCATAATTTAAAATGCTGGGCAAAGGTAAAGAAAACAAACAGTAAGTTTACAAGGACAAACTGCAAAGGTCAAGTTAACTCATTAGACTGTTTCATTACCAAAAGAGGCCTCTTTTCAGTGTGTTGGGAGTACAGCATCACATCATTCTAAACCTAGAAGGCACCTCATTTATGCTTCTACTACAGCCTCATTTTATGGAACAAGGGAGCATAAACAGAGGCAAGAAGAGGAGTTCCAGGCATCAATGTATGCATTCAGAACCTCCACTGAGTGAATGATAACATGAATTCTGCCCAGGCCCCAGAGTGTTACTGGCTCCTTTCAGCCCAGATGGGACCATATTCTCTGTCCCCATATGTTTGCAAAAGCTTAAGTTGCTACCCAACCCTTCTTCAGAGGCTTTCTTTGCTTTTCTGGAAATATTCAGGTGTGTGTGTGTGTGTGTGTGTGTGTGTGTGTGTGTGTGTGTGTGTG
>CABHPH010156185.1:75575-95347 GCA_902168325.1 Peromyscus nudipes
GTGTGTGTGTGTGTGTGTGTGTGTGTGTGTGTGTGTGTGTGTGTGTGTGTTTCTAGGCCTCAGTTAAGATAATACCAGAAGCAAAAAAGAGAAGGTTCATGTTATTGTATTTCTACTTGGATACCCTGCTCCTCTGGCAGAGCAAGGCTGAGACAGGAGACGGGAGAGCGAAAGGCTGGGCAGGGCCTGCTGCAGTGAACAGATGCTAGCCTGACATCGAGAACTGCCATCATAATGTGCTCTTAGGAAAGAATGCAGGGGAGGCAGCAACAGAGCACCCTGGGCTGGAGGAACCCAGGCAGACAGGTCCTGCTGTGTGAAAGCAGGCTAATTAGAGGGAGGGCAGGCTCTGTTCCTGCCACTGGGGCAGGAAACCGTGGACCAGAATTCTCCCTGGACTCTCTCAGATTCCACCAGAGAAAGACAGGGGCCTGGTGACTGTTGCCATGGCAGCAGTTATCCGGGGTTAGCAGCTTCTCCTTTCTCTGCATGGATGCCCTGCCTATCTTCTGGTACCTTCAGTTCCTGCTTCCAGAAAAGGCCTGTTCAGCTCACCCTGACTGTGGGTATATGGTTGGCATTCATTTGCACAGGGCTAGCTTTAGTAGACTACCTCGGTACCATATTCTAGACCAAAGTATAGAAGGTGAAATGTCTTCCTGAATCATACAAACTAGTTATAGTCTAGAAGGAATAGTTCACAGTCCATGGGCATGAGTTACAGCCTAAACTCTTTCTGTGACTTTCTAAATGAACTTAGCCATTTATTTAATTTTATTTGTTATTGTTTTCACATTGTTAAATGAGACTAGAAGCAGTATGTTGTCCTTAGCACAAGATGTGCTTGGCAGTGTCTTCTCCCAAAATAAAAGCGAATTATGTCCTTACAGCATGTGCAAATATATATTTACAAATTTTCAGAGTCTGGTCTAAATTCAGGACTGTGCACAAATGACAGTTTGGACTGGGTTCAAATTAGTGTTGATTAATATTAAGGTAACAAATATGCAGTGTAAGCACTAGAAGGTGTGGCCTAGTAATCTCAATAGTCCATGTAAGGAACACGACATACTTGCCAGCTCAGAGGAAAGGGAGAATTGTAGATAAAACCAATCTTTTTTCCTGTGCTAGAGATTCAGTCCAGGCCTTGTCTTAGGGTTACTGTTTTTAAACTCTGTGTCCTTTAAGGTCTCAAAAACAACTTTGATATAGCCCACAAGGAAATCCATCTGCTGTTTATTAAGCCATTTCACCAAGGCTTGGTGTGCAGGCTCTTGGTCTAAACCTTCTTTCTCTGACTGAACTTGAAACAGCATTCCTTATCTGTGTTTGTTCTACAGGGAAATTTTCCATGCATACCAGCTTGGGGGCTTTTTATAACAAGGTTGACCATAATCTACTTCAGTGGGAGGATAATTCTTTTCACCTATGCTCAGTCTGGCATAAAAAATGTCTCAGGGCATTTATTTTGGAGTGACTAGAAAGGAATCAAGACACTTATAGCTAAGGACCCATGACTGAATAGGAGAAGAGATCAAAGGTGTTCCAGCTGAAGATCTGTGTGTACCCTTGCAATGAAGAAACCAGATACACACAAGAAGCAGTGGGTCCACAATGTTCTGCAAATCTTTTTTTCACAAGCCTGAACTAAACTATTTGGTTCCTCCAGAAATGTGGCTGTGTTATCACTGAACTGGTTACTAATGGCTCTCAGCCTGTGTGGTCTATTTTAATGCTTCAGAAATATCCCCAAAAGAAAGTCATTTATGTGATGCTGATCTTTAGAATACCAGACTTAGGGAAGTTACTTATTCTAGAGGTACGAGTGCAGACAAGAAATGCACAAAGTATGTTTGGGTTACACTGATTGGGTGGTCTCTTTTGGCTAAGGCAGAGGAAAATCCATGACAAAGCCTAGAATTTATGATCCAGTCTGGATTCTTATAAGCTTTGTGAATAAGAGAGGGGGTACATTTAGTCATTTATATGGTTTAAAAATAAAACATTTTCTAGTAATTCCAATCTATACTGCCACTACTTTCTTCAAATTTCTATTGACCTGGCAAGAATTCACATTTCACATATTAATGAATAAAGGGAATGTGGGCTAACCCCTATGCCTACATGAAGCAGCTATCCCCATGCCAATCACATGGCAAGCACTCAGTAATGGTGAAACTCTCAGAGGTCTCTCGAGGAAATACGATATTTTCCTGTGTTTGGTCTTTGTGTATCTATCAGCCTGACATATACAGTGTGTATATAAGAAATCATTGTGACTACATTTTGTTGAATGACCAAGACATAAAGATCTACTATCCACCATCTCAGTGTTGGAGCATTTGGGTTCCACTCCCAGCACTGTAAAAAAAAAAAATAGTATTGGTCAGTTTATCATGTAACATGTTAGAACTATAAGCACTAAGTAGTCCACAATTATGTTAGACTGAAGTTTGGGAACTCATTAACAGGCTAGAGTTATATAGGAGACATGGAAATAAGCTGAATGGCTGGTAGGTAATGAAGAGGTGAAATTGCCTTGAAGTTAATGAAGCATAAGCTTCAAGGCCCTTGGATTTGTACAAGCAACTAGAGTTGATTTGTACAGGCCTTTAGGAAGGGTTCATGAAGGCAGAATAAAAGCTGATTATCCAATGGACTCAACTTATGTATGTCCTTATTTTGACACTAGATGGAATCCATGAATATAATGAGGTATTTCACCCGTGATTACATTACTTAGCAGGACAGATTTTACAAATACAATCAAGGTTCCAAACCATTAAGCTAAAATGGTTATCACTATGTGATCTTGACATAATAAAGTTATCTTTTAAAAGAACTGGTCCTTTCTCCAAAACATGAAAAAGACTGAGTGTGACGGGGATTTCCAATGCTGACTTTGAAGTTTAAAGAGACTACACGAAGAATGGGAATGTCTAGGAGCTGAGAATGATCCCTGATAGTCAGCTAGGAGGAAACTATGGCCTCAGTTTATCTATGTGTAACTGAATTCTGCCACAAAAATGTAAGTTTTAAAAAGGACTCCAAGCTTCAGACACAGCTTCATATACATATATATATGTATATATATATGAAATTTTGGTCATACATCATAGCATCTATAACTGTGACTTTTCCTAATACATCTACCTAGGCTTGATTTATTTTTGGTGATATGGCATGAAATATTTATACTCACCAAGGTATTATACAATTCAAAATACACTACCACAAAAAAGTATTGATGTCAAACTGAATTATGTATATTAAGAATATTTAGGATTTGTTGGTTGGGGCTACAGTTCAATATTCTTTTCTAATTATACATGAGGCTCTGTATTACATCACCAGGAAAGCACATGGGCAAGAACACACACACACACACATTATTTATATGTGTGTATATGCATAAGAAAACTTGAAATGCTCTGAAATGTTAAATATTAAGAAGAAACTTGACAGAAGTCACTAATTGTTTCCTCAAATTTGGCAATAATAAAAATTTGAAAATGTTAAAATAGTAAAAATATATCTACCACCAATAACAAATTATTAATCTGAAAATTTTTTAAATCAATAACAAACAATTGATTATGCTAAAGGAAAGACTAAAGTGCCTTTTTAATTTTCTTTAGGAAGAGTAATATTGCCAAAACGTCATGTGAAGAGAGGATCTAAGTGTTTTCAACCAAAAGTGTTTTCTGGGGGAAGAAATATTTATAGAGGTATACTAGGCAGTAAGAAAATACATTTCCCCTTCCAATTATGATATTTTGTATGTCATTGTTAAAATCAAAGTGTGTTACTTGTAATTTCTCATTGTAAATATATGCTAACATGGATACCTAGTTGTTTGCATTGCCCATATCTTTTATTCATCCATTGCCTTAACCAATGGGCTACCCTGTCATCCCTAACCTATATTTTTTAAATATCCTTTTGCTTAAAGAGGGTCCTTTAAATAGCAAATTGTAAACTCCTTAACCTGCATCTCACCCTTAGGTGGTAAGCAGTAAGGAGGGGCTATGAATGAGAATTCCTGGAAAGAAGTTGTGACTACTTAGGCTGCATACTGGTTGTTTTTATTGTCAACTCGACACAAACTAGCATCACCTGGGAAGAAGAAACTGCATCTGAGGAGTTACCTTCATCAAACTGGCCTATGGGCATGTCTGTAGGGAATTATCTTACTGATTATTGAAATGGGAGGCCCCAGCCCACTCTGAGTGGCACCATTCCTAAGCAGGTGGGCTTGGACTGCGTGAGAAAGCTAGGAAAGAGCTAGAGAAGAAACAAGACACTAAGCAGCACTCCACCACGGTTTCCACTCCAGATTCCTGCCTTGAGTTCCTGCTTTGGCTTCTCTTGTTGATGGATTATAATTGGGGTGCCTAGGCCAAATAAACTTTTTCCTCCACAAGTTGCTTGTGTTCAGAATGTTTTATCATAACAACAGAAAAGCAGACTAGACCAGGTTGACTGGCTGATTAGAACTTTAGTGATGTGAAGAGGTTGGAATGCTGCAAGTCCAGAGCTAAATTTTCTTGGGCTATCTTTAGCCCCCTTAACAGCCATTTATTGCCCTCCTTTGTACGTGAGCTAACATCTTTGTGATCATTAGGTAAATCCTTTGGAATGTGCAAACAGACCCTAGTTTCCACCAAGCGAAAGGCTAAAACTGATAGTCTCTAAGGCCTAAGACTGAGATTTCCCTGCTTTTCTGCAACTTGCCTATGCAATGTGCCCACCAAAGTGTTTGAAGTCTCTTGAGTTACAGGTTTCATTGTTTCGTTATTCTAAGACTTCATGAACTGTTACCACGTTGGAACATGGTATCTTGGGGAAACCTGAATCTGCGTTCCTCATGGCCACTCATATTTGGCTCTAGAATACACTTTCTCTTCTGTTGTTTTGAGTTTAGAGCTTATTCTTTCATCAACAGTAAAAAGCTTTTAAAATATGAAGACCCAACTTGCTTCTGTACTGGGGCAGCATGTGGTCATGATAGCTGACTTCATGGAAAAAGCTTCTCGCATACACAGGGGGCCCTTCGGGGAGTTCCAGCTGCTCTGTACATTTCAAACTTCCAAAATAGTGGCGGCTTAAGAGGATCTATATTTGTATTATCACTGAGCAGCAAAAACAGGTGGCTGAGTTATTTGCTTACCCACATGAACTCTTTTATCCACCTCTTGCTTCTCAAATGAAAACAGATCTTTTCTATTTTCTAATGACAAACAGGATGTAGTAAAAAGAATTCAGTAGTGATAAGGAACAGAGTGGATAAATAGTGAAAAGAAGTAGCAGAAATCTTTCTCTCTTTCACTCTCGGCCTCACTTCCTGGGCCCTGTCTTTTCAGTGGCTGTAGAGGACTGCAAGGGAAGTGGTGGACCTTCGGGTCTTGGGGGTGGGGAGGTGGAGAGTCTTAGGGAATAAGAGAGAAAAAAAGAACCATTGTCTATTTATCCCAAGTGCTGATCCTCTCTGATAATCTGAGAAGAAAGGGAATAGAAATTCCCGGAAGATAGTATACTTTTAGTGTCTCCACCAGAAACAGAAAGGATTAACAAGTGGGGGTTAGGGAGGGCGACTGGGCTCCTGATGAAGTGCCGCTGGGTTAATTGAGAACCTAGGCTTCCTGATAACACAGACGTCACTGAACAAAGAAAGTGCTGGCATGCATTTGAGTCACCATGTAGCCCCAGTCTTCTTTTCCATCTCAGTGTCGTCTCCCTGTTGCCTTGGTGGCAAACAAATGTGTCCACTAGACAAAAAAAAAGGGTAGCGCCTGCTCTGGTTCTGAAGTGGTTTTTAATGAGCTGACGCTAGCTTAAGGCAGAGGCTAGGATAATGACCACAGCAGGTCCAGGACTGCGTAGCTGCGATTCAAAGTAGAAATGTATAATAAAAATAAAATAAAATAAAATAATGACTTTTGGGAAAGGGACTGCACTATGGTTTGGGCACTGAAAGCAGGGTGGCTTCTGGCCTAGGAAAAGAGGAGAAATGCTCCCTGCAAAAGTAGGAACCTCTTGCAAAATTCTGGAATGGAAAAGATGTGAGAAATGGATGCTGCAGCTGGCCATGTACTGCAGTTCTAACACGACAGCTAATCGCTCTGTCCATTTTGATTCAGGAGATGGTGGGCACAAGGAGGATTGTTGGGGGAGAGCTCTGAATCCTGCATGGGTGCCAGATTCCTTTTACAGAGGGTGTGGGCATGCTGAGCTTAAATGGGGAAAGAGGTAAGCAACCCAATCCCTGTAGGTGGCTATGAGAATGGCTGGTGTCTGTAGCTCCCCAGTGGAGGTGGAGAAGCTCATCTTTCACTAGACTGCATTCCCTACAATTTTGCCCCATCCCCTTGTTCCTTTTGGTTAGCAAAACAAAAACAAAAACAAAAAAATCCATAGTGGCTTAGAGCAAAGGATAATTTCTAGCTCCCACCACATGCCCAAGTTGTATTATTAGTAAAGGTCAGGAATGAAAGAGCTCTGCTCCCCTCCCTATGGCTTATTAGGGACTTGGGAAAATAGAGATTCACAACCTAGATTATTATTGACCATTGGGGCAGGGGAGACCATTATGAAAATCTCTTACTACACAATAGTCTAAAGAGAGCCTGTTACTACTACTCACAGCATATTAGCTAAAACTAAAAAAGTGCCTTCACCTACCACCGAGGTCTAGAGGGCAAAGATCTATGAAATATAGTTTCCTGTGTAGGAGAGGTGAACTATAAAGTGAGAAAATTTTCTAACAAAATATTCATAAGAATTCGAGGCAAACACTTTTCTAATGTATTAAAATAAAACAAAAAACGGAAGAGAAAATTATACTTCTATAAAATAAGTAAAAATATGCCCTTTATTCATACACACTCCCTTCTCCTTCCTTCCCTCCCTCTCATGCTATTTTGGGAGCTGTTCATGTCTTCAGGTCTCTCTCTTTAAGGCTATGGCAGCCTGCTGCATGCTAGTGGGGCTGGAATTCCTTCTAGAGTGAGGTAAGGTTTCTGGGCACAAGTGCCAGGTTTATAATAAGAAAGGGTAAATCCATCCCCTTAGTATTCAAAGGGGGCACTCTTACAGGAAGAGCTTGCCAATGCTACAATCCTCTGTGGGATGCTTCTACCCTTTGGCGCTCCAGCCTTCAGGAGGCATTAGGTCCTCTAGGGCCGATGGCAGGGCTCTTCTGGAAAGATTTACTTGAGGGAGATCAACTGTCTTCTTTACTGATCAGAGCATGCTGCCTTTCTCCTCGTTGTCTCACTTGGAGTTGAAGCAGAAGTAGCTGATCTTTCCCTCCGAGTTCAATAAAGTAGCTTCTAGAATAACTGGCAAAAATGAGTTTAGCCAGCAGACAAGACCTTGTCCATCCCTCTCCCATCCACATTGCTCTGACTCTCAGAAGGGCTCGGGATGTGCCCTGGCCTGTTTCAGTGATATTTGTGATGACTTATCTCTGTATCTGCCTGGTGCAGACCATTTTATGTCTGAGTCATGGAAGGCTTAGAAGTACAAGAGACCCCAGAAAAGGGAGCTTGCAACAGCCTGTGAGCCTCTAACTTCGTAGGAAAATGTTGTTGCCTCCTGTTCAAACAACCCTGTGCACTGCACATAGCACTTGACTTGAAAACCAAGGCAGTCAGATTATGAATTGGTGTTTGAAATACTTGTTTCCCAGGCTCCTCATCATTTCCTTTCCCACACAAAAGGCTAGTATCTCAATCACATGTCCAAGTGCTGATTTGCCTGGCTAAGTTCTTGACAGAAAACATTGAGGCCTCAGGATCCTAGGAAGAAAAAGAGAAGGGGGAGGGGGAAAGGGAAGAAAAAGAGAGAGAGAGAGAGAGAGAGAGAGAGAGAGAGAGAGAGAGAGAGAGAGAGAAGGGAGAGAGGGAGGGAGGGAGGGAGGGAGGGAGGGAGGGAGGGAGGGAGGGAGGGAAGAAAAGGAAGAAACAGCCACAGCCACATGCTAACAACAATCACCCTGCTCTTAGGAGACAGTACATTGAGAGGAAGCTTCTGTGATGAGGTAGCATAGAACAGATAAGACTCATGCCCCCAGCAACATACTGAGGCCTTGCTCAGCAGAAGATACATGGATAACTGCAAGGAAAGAGTTCCTGTAACTACCCTTATATAGATTACTCATCAGATTGTGAATCTCTAGACTATTACAAATACCATGACTGAGCACTACTAGATTATTAGAACTAAGACTTCACAGCCCGATGCGTGGCGGCGGCGGCAGCAGGGGGGGGGCATTTCTTTCATTTTTGCTTACATTTTCTTTAGCATATCCCTGGTTCTCATTACTACACTGTCATATGAAGCTCTGTTGGACTAAATTCTTCCTTTCATCTTCCACAAGTGTGAGATATGTAACACAGTCTGAACGCTCTCTTGATCTCTCTTCCTTTATTCATGCAAAGCCTCTCTCCAGCTTCTCTTTGGTGTACATTGACTCTTATCTTGGCATATGCTTCTAGGAGGACCTACACTATCTTTCGCAGATAGTCTCCTGTCTCACAGCTTCATGGAGCTGTACAAGTTTTCCCAGTCAGGACAGTATAGTGGTTAAAAGTACTCAAAACTATCTGCGAACTGGATTGAAGTCCCAGGTCTGCCACTCTTAACTGTATGTCTTTGGCCCCTAAGTTGCCATTTTTGGTGTTGATGATTGAACCCAGAGCTTCACCCATGCTCAATGTGTGCTCGACCACTGAACTATACTGTTTTGTTGCATTTTGAAATGATCATGATTACATAACTACACCTAAGGGTTGTTGTAATGTTTATGAAAATCACTTAATGCCAACACATAGTGCCATATGTATCTTCCATCTTCAGTAGATGAGGTCAGAGGGGGAGAAAAGATCTCACTAGGCATTAAAACTTTTGATGAGGTTGGAGGTGGAGCTCTCATTTGAAATCTATGGAGCTCTAAGTATATATGCTTCAATGTGCTTCTAAACCTAGAATTTAAATTAAAGTTCAGAAAAACACGTGAAACAAATACAATGATTACTGTCTTCTATTTTTAACTCTTCAAATGAAAATGTTGTTTCTTTGCTTATACATAATCCACCACATAATTCATTCTGGGATACAGAAATGGCATGGAAGATCATATCTGGACTTTCCTTTTCTTGTCACATCTTACTAAGACAAGTAGCAATTCTCAACCTGAGGGTCAAATGACCCTTTCACAGAGGTCACCTAAGACCATTGGAAAAAACAGATATTTACATTATGATTCATAACAGTACCAAAATTACAGTTAGGAAGTAGCAATGAAAATAATTTTATGGGTGAGGGTCATCACAACATGAGGAACTATATTAAAGTGTCGCAGCGTTAGGATGGTTGTGAACCACTTAAAGGAAGGAAAGAGGCAAATTATTTGGAAACATGTGCTTGAGTGTCCATCAATGGTTACATGCAGCATTTGGTGCTCTATGTTGGCTTTCTCTCTAATTCTTGTAAAAAAATATCTTATAATATAGTAATAATCCTGTTAAATGAAGAAGAAACAGAATTCAGAGAGACTGACTACATAGATGAAGTCCTTAATCTAGTAAATTGTAGAGCTTGGATTTTTGGCAGTTTTGTCATATTTCACAAGCCCACGCTTTCCACCCTACTCTGCCTTTTTACATTTTTATGTGCATTGGTGTTTTTCCTGCATGCATGTCTGTGTGAGGTGTTGGATCCCCTGGAACTGGAGTTGCAGACAGTTATGAGCTGCTAAGTGGGTGCTGGGAATTGAACCCAGGTTCTCTGAAAGAACAGACAGTTCTCTTAGCCACCATCTCTCCACCTCCACCCCTCCGCCCCCACCCCACTCTGCCTTTTAAATGTCTCTTAAACATTAGATGGTCACTTTCCAGGACTAAGGGCCTAGCTGGTTTTAATTCGCAGGGCAGTATGTCAAATCGGAAGTTCACTCTTAGGTATCAAGATGTGACAGGTATGAAGTTATATCCACCTTTCAAACAACAAGCCAGCAGCTCTAAAATCTATAAGGAGGTTTTAAAGGGCCAAGAGCAGAGCTATGAAGAGGGAAGGTTTTTTCCCAGAGTTTTTCTTTTTCCTTTTATTTGTGGTGGGGTTATGTTGCATGTTGGGGATGAAGCCCAGGGCTTTGTAAATGCTAGGCAAGTACTCCATTGGGACATATCCCTAACCCATCCTGAAGAGGAGTTTTCTTAGCCAGGCTTTCAAGGATGAAGAGTTGTTGCTTTTCCCTTCGTCCCACAGGTTCAGCTTGACCTCTTGAAGTTGAAATTGAGAAGCGCAATGGGGTATTATCTGTTTGTAGCATGAGAAATCTTAGCAGTTAAAGAATGAAACTGTGCTGATGGAATACAATGGAGGTGAATGTGTTGTGATCTGTCTGATTTTCCAGTTAATCAGGAAGAAAAAGATACACGCGTTTTCCTGTGTGCTAGAGATGGACCAGGAAGGAGAGCAAATGCTTGGTATTGAAGCCTTCCGGAGAAATGTTTGGGTGTGCTATGAGTCTCAACAGAGAAACTGTATGGAATGCATGGTGGCTGGGGGAACAGCAATATAACATTTTACTGATGGTATACAAATTTCAGTCCAGTAGCTTGTATGTACTAAGAGTCTGCTTTAAGTAGTGGCTAGATCCAATAGCTGTGAAACAGGTTTGCTATACTGTAAGTCAAGAAGTTACAGACCTTGTCCTGCTTACTTTCTCTTCACTCCAATGGTGGACAGGCCTGAAGTCAAAATCTGTAAGCTAGGGAAGGAGGATGGGCCAAGAGAAGAAACTTGATACATCTCTTACTGGTGGAGGGTCATCAAAAGTTGGTGCAAACTAAGCAGAGAAGGCTTAATCCTAAATCAAGCTCAGGAGGCCCCTTATTATTTGGTATTGGGCATTCTAATCACTTAAGACTCAATTTGTGATTGAAAGTAATTGTACAGCTATTTAGAGGACAGAAAAGTCATGAGCCTGAGAAAAATTTAAGTTTAAATGTATCATATTACACAAATTTAAAGCTGTGCTTTCATATCTTCTCTCCAGTATTTTTTGTCAATATGTTGACTGCATTTGCTTGGCACTGTGTCTATCACATGCCATGCTCCTATGGATGAATACTATTAGTGATTTAACTATAACTATTGTGGGATATTTGTATACTCTGTGAAGATGTATTGCTATGATTGGTGCAATAAAAAGCTGAATGACCAATAGCTAGGCAGGGGGTATAGGTGGGATTTCCAGGGAAAGAAAGGAAGAGGAGGAGGAATCTAGGCATGCAAGAGACGGAGATGAGGGGTGCAAGATGGAAAAGAGGTAATGCCATGTGGTAGAACATAGATTAACAAAAATATGGGTTAATTTACATTTATATGATCTAGTTAGGAACAAGCCTAATCTAAGGTCAAGCTTTCATAATTAATAATAAGTCTCTGAGTCGTTATTCGGGGGTTGGCAATCCAAAGATGATCCAATGAGAAAGCTTGCTACATGTGACTTGCTGTTCCAACTTCCTTCTGCTTACTGTTTGCCTGCTATATATTTTTTCTGTCGTATTTTTTACAGTGCTAGGCATTCAACTCAGGGTCTTACTCATGCTAAGCAAGCATTCTATCACTGAACTACACTTCATCCTCTTCCCATCATTTTATTTTAAACTCTTCTGGGTACTTCTAAGTATACCCTAAAAACAACCCTGAACTCTATGTCCTGTAAAATAATTCAGCCTGGGGTTTTCTTTGAATAAGAGGGTTGAATTCATGTGGGTTATTGACATATTGTAGATCTATTTCTGCCTTCACAGTTCTTTGTGTTTTCTATTTGCCATGTATTTTCTATGCATCTTTCCATCCCTTCCTTTCTTGCCTATTGGACCAATCAAGTTTTCTTTGAAAATTTGAACTTTTTTTTTTTGGTTTTGGTTTTTCAAGACAGGGTTTCTCCATGTAGAAGCTTTTTTTAAATAAGTAGGGTGATAACTTTATTCAAAGGAAACAACAGTATAGATTAGAAAAAGATAAACTATCAAAATTGACAGTGGCCAAGATCAGTAAGAGCCCCGGGTTATAGCCTGGGGTGTCCTTTTATAAGGTCTAAAAGAAAAAGTTTTGTTACTTGTACATCTGTTTTTAATTTTCAATAATTACTAAAAAGTTTTCCAAATTATTTATCTACCTATACTTTTAGCACAACCTAGAATAAAATATCTCCCAACCTTGTATTCTTCCTTGTACATATTTTTACATTATAGTTTGGAATATATACTGCATATATATTATTACATATGTTTACCTTGGAAATTAAATGACAAAAATAAGGAAGATAAAGGAACTCTACAATTTTTTGAGACACATCATTTTATGTAGGCCATGCTTGAGCCTCTAGTCTTCTGAGTGCTGGGATTACATGCATACACCATCACACCTGGTTTTCTTCAATTCTTCATGGTATCTTTACAGACCTTTACTCTGGAGACATCAGGCTGAGAACTGTATCTCTTGAGGATAGATCCCTCACACTTTACCTTTTCATAAGGGAGAAAGGAGAATGATCATTTCTGAATATTTATTCTGTGCCCAAAATAGGCCTGGCTGGCCTGGTATTTGCTATATAAGCCAGCTGGCCTTGGAGATCCTCCTGTGTCTGCCTCCTGAGTGCTGGGATTAAAGGCATGCACCACTACATATGGCTGATTTATTTTATTTTATTTTATTTTATTTTATTTTATTTTATTTTTGGTTTTTCGAGACAGGGTTTCTCTGTGTAGCTTTGCGCCTTTCCTGGAGCTCACTTGGCAGCCCAGGCTGGCCTCGAACTCACAGAGATCCGCCTGCCTCTGCCTCCCGAGTGCTGGGATTAAAGGCGTGCGCCACCAACGCCCGACGATTTATTTTATTTTTAATGATGTATAACTGTATGTTGGTATGCACATATGAGTACAGGTGCTTATGCAGGCCAGATGAGGGTGTCAGATTCCCTGGAACTAGAGTTACAGGTGTATAGTGGTATTTTATTTGTACTGAAATGTGATTTTATTTGTATATTAATAAATAAAGTTGCCTAGGGGTCGGAGCTATTAGCAAGCCATAGCGAAAGCCGGTTGTGGTGGTGCACGCCGGTAGGATTTCCTGAAGGAGGCGCACGCCTTTAATCCCAGCACTTGGTAGGCAGAACTAAGTAGATCTCTGTGTGTTCAAGGATACAGCCAGCATTGGAGACACACGCCTTTAATCTCAATACTAACCATAGAAGACCTGGAGTGACCACAGACAGGCAGTGACGAGACGGTCATGTGGTTGGGTTTACAACCAATGAGAAGGCAGAACAGGAAGTCTTTATAAGACAAACGCACAGGAAGTAGCTCCCTTTTCGGAGAGGTCTCCCGGCTGAAGAGGCTAGCTGGCAGCAGGCGGGTAAGGCTCTTAGCTCTGACCTCTTGGGCTTTTATCTTTACATTGGCTCTGTGTTTCTTATTTAATAAGACGGTTGGTTACTTCTACACAGGTGGTTATAATTCTCTGTTAGAGCAGTATAAATTCATACTGCTGAGCCATCTCTCTAGTCCCTTAAAGCAATTTAAAAATGTAGTATCTCTTACATGTTTAAACGAGTGAGCTAAACCCCACTCCTGGTAGGCCTCTTGTTTGAAGTTTTAATAAGCCGGGTGGTGGTGGCAGCACAAGCCGGGCAGTGGTGGCACACACCTTTGATCCCAGCACTCAGGAGGCAGAGGCAGGCGAATCTCTGTGAGTTTGAGGTCAGCTTGGTCTACAGAGTGAGATCCAGGACAGCCAGAACTGTTTCACAGAGAAACGCTGTCTTTAAAAACCAACAAAAACAAAAACAAAAAACAAACAAAAACAAAAACAAACAAACAAAAAACAACAAAAAAACAAATCCTGTTCATCCTTTGGGATGTTTCATGAGTATCATTCATACAATGTTTCCTGAACTGGATTAAAGTTCTTCTTAAGAACTCATCTGGATAGTCTAACCCTAGATCCCACAGAGGATGTGAAGATAAAGGGTTTCCAAACCTGCCCATGTAGTCACCTGTCAATTACTAATTCAGAATTTAAATACCTTAAGCCATCTGATCCAAAGAATTCACCTATCTAAATGAGGTACTTACTAAGATACAAAGACTCTATTCATTGAGCAATTTACATGCTCCATGCACCAGGGTTAAAGAGAGAGAGTAATTAGGTAATCACTAAGGTGCATACAATTATCAACAAAACCCCTTTATTGTTTATTCAGGCCCCTCTGCTACTCTTCCCCTGTCCCTTCACCTAGACCAACCAGAAGTTTTGGAGGACTGACTAACATATAGTGTGTCTAGTCATTGCACAATGGCCATACTGGAGCTGGGTTCTGCTATTGTCTGACAAATACACTGATGGACCGCCTAAAAGCATGTTCAGGCAAGTAACTTAGTACTCATTACAAAAAGGGTGATGCTGACGGCAAGAAATATTGTTTTAAGAATTTATATCTAGGCTGCATGTGGTGAGAAATGCCTTTAATCCCAAAACTTGGGAGGCAGAGACAGGCAGATCTCTGTCCTAGTTAGGATTACGATTGCTATGATAAAACATCATGGCCAAAATCAAGTTGGAGAGGAAAGGGTTTATTTGGCTTACACTTCCACATTGTAGTCCATCATTTAAAGGAAGCCAGGACAGGAGCTCAAACAGGGCAGTAATCCAGAGGCAGGGGCTGATGCAGAGGCCATGGAGGGGTGCTGCTCATGGCTTGCTCAACCTGCTTTCTTATAGAACCCAGGACCATCAGTCCCAGTGGTTGCCCCACCCACAATGGACTGGGCCCTCCCCCATGGATTATTAAAAAAATGCACTGAGGACAGGTCCCTGTCCCACTGCCTGGATGCCTCCCAAACAGTTCAAGCTAATCAACTGTCTCACTTATCCAGAGGGCCTGATCCAGTTGGGGGCTCCTCAGCTATTGGTTCACAGTTCATGTGTTTCCATTCCTTTGGCTATTTGTCCCTGTGCTTTTTCCAATCTTGGTCTCAACAATTCTCGCTCATATAAAACCCTCCTCTTTCTCGCCAATTGGACTCCTGGAGCTCCACCTGGGCTCAGTGCATGAGCTGGCTGTTTGAAACCTGGGGCCTATGCAGGGACACTTAGCTCAGCCTGGGAGGAGGGGACTGGACCTGCCTGAACTGAATCTACCAGGTTGAACTCAATCCCCAGGGGAGTCTTTGCCCTGGAGGAGATGGGAATGGGGGGTAGGCTGGGGGAAAGGGGGGGGGAGGGGGGAGGACAAGGGAATCCGTGACTGATATGTAAAATTAAATTATAAAATAAAATTTAAAAAAAAAGAAAAAAAATGCTGTACAGGTTTGTCTACAGCCAACCTTATAAAGGCATTTTCTCAACTGAGGGTCCCATCTCTCCAATGACTCTAACCTATGTCAAGTTGACATAAAACTGGCCAGCACAAAGGCCATCCTGATCTACATAGCAAGTTTCAGGTCAGCCAGGGCAACATAGGGAGATATTGTCTCAAAATAATTTATAAAGGATAAAGAAAAGTTCCTTTTTAAAATTAGCCTGTATCTTTAGCTTTCTTTACTTTCCTGTCCACTGTTACTTATAGAAAAACCATTAAGGATACCAACTATTTGGCTTTCATATATGCTGTGGATATATGGCCATGCTATTGATATATGACTAGGCTATTTATGTGTCTCACAATTTCCTCCACGTTGTTTCATCATGAAGCTGTTTAAATATTTAAGTTTTTTTTTTTAAGGTTTTTTTTGGTTTTTCGAGACAGGGTTTCTCTGTGTAGCTTTGCGCCTTTCCTGGAGCTCACTTGGTAGCCCAGGCTGGCCTCGAACTCACAGAGATCCGCCTGCCTCTGCCTCCCGAGTGCTGGGATTAAAGGCGTGCGCCACCACCGCCCGGCTGTTTAAATATTTATATACTTAAATCTACCCATTTTTGATGGACACTTTGCCAGTAATCTAATATTCAGAAGGGTATATCTGAGTCAAGAATATAAAAACCTCTATTTTAGGGCAGCATCCTTTGGTTTCATTGATGAAATGTGAACCATTAATCCATTTAAAATGTACTTTATATTAAAAGGTAATGCAAAAAAAATCACTCCCAGAAATATTTTCTCAAAATGTTTGACTATTATTCTTTCAGTGATTCATATGTTCCAACATATGAAATACATATATTCATTCAGACATTTATATTCTGTTCCTCTATTTTGGTGGCTAAAATAGGCTGTTTTAGTGAGTGCCAATTTATAACAAATTTTGCTATGTAACAACTCTTTAAAAATAATTATTTTATTTTCTGTGTGTTTTGTATGCATGTATGTATGGTCCTCAGAACTGAAGTTATGGATGGTTGTGGGCCACCATGTAGGTGCTGGGAATCAAGTCCAGGTCCTCTGCAAGTGCTCTTAACTGCTGAGCTGGCTCTCTAGGCCCCTCCTTACCTTTTTTTCCCCAGAATTTTCCCATTTGACATTTTATTTCCATTCACTCATTTTAAAACAATGGGAAAAGAGACCATAAATTTGACTGCAAGCAAGTAGGGGTATGTGGAAGGGGCTAAAGGGAGGAAAAAGGGAACTAACAAAATTATAGTTCCGAAAATCTTTAAAAGAAGTAACTTTTTAAAAATGGAAAGAGAAAAGCACACCCCCACCCCCGACATACACCAAAACCACAGAGTCCTTTTCATAGCAGTCTGGGGACAAAAACACATGTTTATTCTGATCTCACCTTTATTAAAATATGCACATTCATAATTCTGTGGGTATATGGTAAAATAGTAATTATGGTTATTTCATGCATGCTAGACAGCCTCACGTTGTACCTCACCTCCTCCATTCATTTCTCTCTTTGCTCTGTGTACCTCAGGCTTCCCAATATAGCCTACATATATAAGGTCTTCCTTCTCTGGCTCCCAGCTTGGCAAAAGGGAGGAGGCTGTATACTGGCATGATGCAGAAGTGAAACAGAGGTTGATCATTTTTATCTTGGCATCTTTGTTTTCAGGATTCATATGTGCATCAGAACTGCTGTCAGATGGCCCCTTTCCACACAGCTGTGTACCATTCCAGTAACCTTTGCCCCACTCCCTATCACCTCCTTTACCTAGGGGTACTAAACCCCATGTGATGGGCTGAATTATAAGCCCCCTCTTCATATAGCCCTTACAACTCAAAATATAGTTATATTTGAAAATAGTCTTTACAGAAAGAAGCTTCAGTGATGTCACCACAGCAGGCCCTAATCCAACTGACTGGGTCCTTGTAAGAAATTAGCAAATATATGAAGACACAGAGATGGTCATGGACAATCCTAAAGAAAAGCCAGCTCTTTCACACCATGATCCTTTTATGTGGCAGAACTGTGAAAATACATTTCTGTTCATCAGTCTGTAGCATTGTTACGCTTGTCCAAACTGAACAATATATGCCATGATTCTGCCTCTCTGCCAATAATGGGAAAAAAAACCCTCAAGGACTCTGACTGATCCTATGGGATTTATGATTCCCACTTCCAATTGACCCTTAATCACATTCCCCCAAATTTCAATTAAAAACTATAGAATACTTCTCTTGCTAAGAGTAAAAACAGCCATATGGGGTGTGGGGTGGGAAACATGGCTGGGAAATTTCCCTAAGATTTAGAAAAATCCACAAGTATTCCTGATAGAAATAATACATAGGGTCACTATCCATGCTTCCTCTGGTGGGACAGGATTAAAGCTTTGAGTCTGGGACCTGGACATAGAGTTCTCAAAAGAAATAAAAAGAACAAGTTTGGGGCAGTACTCATCCTGGTATACATGCCAAAGTCACAGGCGTAAGCATCCGGAACAAACCTGGCTGGTACGAGCAGCACTAGTAAGCAATCTAGCCCAGAGAAGCCACACTGAGGAGGGGCAATGACTTGATAGGGCATAACCTTACTTGCTCCAGCAAGCATTTTTTAAAGAAATATTTTCACTTTTAATTATGTGTATGTGTGGGGGCATGTGCATGTCCATACAAGTACCTGAGATGGTCAGAAGGTACCAGATCCCCCGGGGGTGCAGGGAACCAAATCGTCTTCTGAAAGAGCAGGACAGCTGAGCCATCTATCCAGCCCAAGAAAGGAACTTTTCTTTTGGGAAGACAAACAAATTCTTCTGTGCTGCCAAAATATTTCATGCACCTGCATTTGTCAATCTCAGTAACATAAAAGGCACGCCACAAATTTTTTTTGCTTTGAAATTTAGAAACAAGTTTTATTTAAGATCTGAAATACAATTCCTAAAATATCAACTTTTCAGAAAACTGTGGCTACACAATAATGCATTGCCTCTATCATGTTAGAACGTGCATTAGACTCAAAATACAAAAACCAGGAAACAAATCACCATCCTTCAACAATTTGAGCAAAGATAGAATGAATGCCTAAGGAACAACAAAGATGGATTTGCAGAGGATGGGCTGTTTACGTCAAGCACCATAAAAAAAAAAAAGAGCACAAATGCATGGGTTTTCAGGTATATACATTAAGTTGAACCTTTGGCACTAGGAACCAGGGCATCTTATCACGTAGCATTAACACATATTAGAAAACCGTGTAGTGTCAAAGGGATAGAACCACCAGCATTCAAGCAATGTTGTCAACTAGGCAATAAAATGTTCTACTGAATTTCTTCTTTGTCTAATTACTGCATACACTGGTAGCAACTTTGAAATGAGGAAAGGAGCCAGGCACTCCTTTTATTTTCTGCTTACAACAGAACAGGAAACAAACTGAAACATTAAGCCCTGTTTTACATCGACAGTTTTAAAGAACATCAATTATACAATGAAAGGACTAAACAGAAGTGTTTACAGATACCAGACAATAGTGAGTGGTCAGTAGACCTTCACAGGGCTTTGCGATGGTACTCAGCAGAAGCCACTTTGTAATCACTGGCAGTAAACAGAGAGGCAGAATTCTTTGCCAGATACTTAAGGAAATCATGCAAATAGCCCAGCAATAATGCAAGGCTTTTCTCATCAAGGGGCGTATAGGCCAACATTGCCCCAATTCTCACAAATAATCTCAGTAGGTGTGGAGCCCCATAGATCTGCGACATTGGCGCATCAGGGTGAGCCAAAAGAATTTCGGCATATTGGGGCCTCTCAAACTTGTAGAGCAGCTGAGTGCCCAGCATCACATTGAAATACTCCTTTATCCCTCCCACAACTTCATTAACTGCATACTCCTTGTTATCAACATTTCCCTGTGACTTCTTGCAGTTGGCATACTCCTCAAGAATGGCATCTACATTCTTTTTAGCAGGGAGCTGGAACAACTGCTTCTGCCTAGTAACCAAGTCCCAGTCCTCTACCAGCCATGGTTTTAATTCTTCAGGAATCTTCACCTTCACCTCCATTCTATTCTTAAATGCCTCCTCACTCTCCACAGTGGGGTCAGCCCGCGCCCTTTTCTTACGAGGGGGCTGGGCCACTTCGCTGGTACTGCCACCGTCTCCGTTGCTGGGAGTCTTCTGCTTGTTCTTCCTTGTCTTCCGCACAGAGCCAGAAGGGGGGTTCTCAGCAGAGCGACCACCCCACCTTCCTGGGAGGGCTGGTTCAAGATTCTTTGGCTGTGAACCAGCGGACTTCTTTCCTGAGGCAGCTCCCCTCATCTTACTTCTCTGCATGTTGCCTCGAGTTGGCTTCTTAAAGTTGTCTTCTTCAGCAGATTGTTGTCCAC
>CABHPH010156186.1:5463-46769 GCA_902168325.1 Peromyscus nudipes
TAATTTTCTATTTATGCAGAGTCCAACTAACTTTAGAAAAATGAATCCATTGACTTTATAAGCTTGGTAGTCACGAGAGACTGGTGCTTTGTAGGTGCATTTGATACTAATGTGGAAGTGTCTAAGAATAGCCGTTATAGTTAAACAGTATCATTTTGCTACACTGTCATTAGAGATTACATTAGAATGCAATTAACCAGAAATATGAGGCATACAACAGGTGATTCATCTTTTCATTCAGCATACATATACAGAGGAAATGGGAAGTTACTAAATAATTTAAGTTAACCTACATTTTCTCCAATTCTCCTGGTTTTCCTCTTAACGATTTAAGTTTGACTTGAGTTAGGCATCATGGCTTCTATAGGAATTTTCAGGTTGTCATAATTTTGAGCTAAACTTTAGATAAGAGTTTTATAATTTAAAACTGTATTTTAATGCTTTATCGATCTCTCATTGTAGTTGTTTAACAATAAGACATCGTCTCTCTCTACTGTTAATACAATTCATATGATATATGATACATTGATTAGACAGAAAGGAAGAATGCATGCTAGTTTTCAAATGAAAATCCAATTTTAATTAAAATTGAAATGTTGAATCAGATTTAGGAGTGACTGAATAGGTAGTAGAATGTAATTTTGAGAATACAATGGAGTATCTGAATGATTTGAATTATCAGTTAATGAAAAGACAGACACAAAGCTGTGTGACAGGTCATCTACTTCACTACTTTCATTTCCCAGCCTCTAAAGTTAGTAGATTCATTCACTGAAGAAAAGATGAATTCATCTCCAGTGTAAACGTATAGCTTACTAAAAAGAATAGGCAGACAGGAAAAGACAAAAGACCCAGAAGTCCACACTAAGTGTTAAGGCAGGGGATTCATATCTTGTTTGCTCCTTATCTCTTACAGAAGTTTTTTTTTTCCTTAAAAAGTGAATTAGTTAACATACTAGTAGGAATAACATAGCTATTACTTGTAGATTCTAGAATTTGAAGAATAATGAATTGTATTTATAATTTGGGTGTTAAATAAAATTTATGGTTGAAAGTTATATCATAGAAGAAGCAATGCCATGTTCTGTGCCTGTATGAAGCTGATTTATAGAGAGACATTAAAGGTATCTCACTGATTTTACACTTTGTAAAAACTATGCATATTCATTATACAGAGTGCCTGTGAGAAAGGTCTGGGTATGCAGTGAAATTAGCAAGTATTAACTCTTCCTTGTATATCCTTCAAGACAGTGAAGAGGTTTACACACCATGGCTGATTATGTTATTCATATTACTAAATAGCACCAGAGTAGAGAGGAAAATGTTCCTAGAGAAAAATACAGTTACATTGTTCTTATATCTTTGTATATAGTCTGATAACTAATCACTTGATGAAAAGACCAATGTTGTTTATACAAAAGAGTTCTCATTATTGTATGACTTTAACAAGGAATACTTAATTGAAAAATTAGTATAGCTTATGGGTGGCTATACTCAATGTGTATGGCTTAAGGGTATGGCTCATGATAAGAGAAATATTTAAGTGTAAAATGTATTTTTATCCTAATTGTTACATGTCTTGCAAGGTGATTTGAAAGCCCCACTCATCACTGAAGTCTGGAGAAGGTGATGGGGGAAGGAAGTCCTGAAATTCATGTGGATTTCTAAGAACTCGTTCTTGCCTCTTGAATCCTTAAATATTTCAAAAAACTATAAAATTTGACACTGTCTGTACAAAAACATAATTCAAAAATCAGATGTTTGTGTTCAATGAACTAAAGAAAACTGCTACAAACTCACTATGATTAGGGGTACCAGTTCTACTCATCATAGGAAAAGGGGCTGCTTCCTCTTGAGTTTATTGGGTCTGAAAAAGGGAGAATAGTTCAATTTGAAGTCTGTGATGAAGATTGGCAGTGCTATAACTGCTTCATGGATGTCAGATTTGGAGATCTGTAGACTTCTGGTCCTGGAGTGATTATACAAATGTGCTATAGCTAACGCAACAGAAAGGTTCGGGGTGTTGGAATGATAAGAATTGCCATCACTGAATATGTTTCAAACAAGACCATTTAAAGTGCTAAGGTTAGACCTTGGTAAGAGTGAACTCCAACTAGGCTAACTCCATGTACCACCTATGTGGGGGAACAGAATGATTTTATAAATGAGGTTCACTTTAGTGGGTTAACTTTCAAAGGCCTGTTTATTTTATTTCCTAGCTCTCTTTCAAACTGAATCTGTTTTGAAAAGTTGTCTTTATTTTCTAGTAAATGTATTACTTAATTTTTTAGTTAAATAATTAGTCATTTTTAAATAAATCTTTGCTGTTCTGTTAATGCCTTATGTACTTACAACCTTTGCTTTTCAATTTCTAATATGGCCACCATGCTTATTTCTATGTTTTCTTAAGCTAAAAGGTCTACTTTTTTGTTTTTGTTAGTTTGGTTTTCTGTTCAGGTTTCTCTGTGTAACCATGGCTGTCCTAAAACTCATCCAGCAGACCAGGTTGGTTTCAAACTCAGAGGTCTGCTTGCTTCTGCCTCCTAAGTGCTAGAACTACAGGCATGTGCCACTACTGCCTGGCATTAAAAAAAAACTGTCTAATTTATGTTTCAGTATATATGAAATTTAAATTAAAATTGCATTTTAAATTAAAATGTTCATTTTATATAGAAAAAATGCTCATGTGACAATTATGCCATTCAAGAATTTTTCTCAAGTTGTACCACATAGATAATGCAATCAATAGTTTAACAATAGATTCTTTTCAAGCCCCAACAGATACCTCATGAGCTTGTTCCCAGCTTTCTTACAAGTAACTGTTTCATGTGATTTTGAAATGTGGTAAGCTTCCTTTCTATATCATTGTCTTATTGCATATGAATGCCTGACTTCTGCTGGGTAATGCTTGTCATTCTTTGCAATTTTGTTTATATTATGATGATTTTAGATATCATGTTCTCATTGTTGCATTATTCTGTTTGTGAACTTAAAGTCATTGTTCAGTGGAGGACGTTATCCATTTGTTCTGCTCTTGATCATTTGAGTGGTTTCTAGGTAAGGAACATTAAACACCACAATTAGGAACTTGGACAAAGACTTTTGTTTTAATATGTATAAAAGTGCTACTGTTGGAGTTCATAATGTTCCTGCTAATCCCAGTGTTCTCCAGAACTTTCCTTAGAGCTTTCTGCATTTTTTTTCTTTTAATGATTCTGAAGAATGTTTACTGTTTGGTGTTCATGATTGTAATAGACATTATCGGAGGCTAAAAGCACTCCCCTTCTAAGGATTTTAAGTTATGGATTGATTTTTCTCCAAGATTATTTTCTCATAAAACCTTGTAACTGACCCATTCCTTCAGTTATTCTTAATTTTGAATGTAATGTGTGTGTGAACACATATGTATATATGTATATATGCAACATATATATGATCTCTAATTTCCTTTTAGTTTAAAGCATTTTAATAAATCTATATAAATGTAATTTTCTATTTCCTGACAAAACAGTATGACTAACCCATGGAGTTTAGAAAATGAACATCCATGGTTTATTTCAATGCAGTATATTTATCATTAAAGTTAGAGGAATGATAATTCCATTTATAATTCAAGTGGAAAAGAAAAAAATTAGAAAAGCGTATATTTGAAGTTTGCATGTTCCTAATTTAAAAGCTCAAAGTGAAGTTCAATACTGAAAACAACTGAAAAATATCTCATATTTTTGCAATTTTTTGGTAATACAAAGTTTGATGAATTTAACAGACTGTGCTTTATACAAAAGATACAATTTAGCTGATTAATGACAAAAAGAGGAAAGAAAGTATACGAGCAGGAAAGATTTGACACAGAGGTTTGACAAGCAAATTGGGGTAAGCATGGTAGGAAATGAAGCTTCTGAAGTGAGACATGCTTGTCAGTCTTTGTGTGAAAACCTAATTATAGATACACAGTAAAGGCTTAGATTTTCAGACCTGGGTCCCTTAGACCCCATATACTCCAGTAAAGGAATTACAATTTGATGTGCTACTGGGAGGTAACTTCTGAATCACAGGAAACTCTACCTGTAAGTGTGCATTGGTATGCCAGAGACCTTAGTCCAATCTGCATCACCCTGAGCCCTGAGAGCTCAGAGAGGAGTGAGAAGCAAGATCAGTCACATGCTCAAGTGACTGATCCCCTAGGACTTCCATGGATGCCTGTTTGGGTGTTCTCATCTAGTTGGCTATTCTTCAAACATGCTGCCACAGTTGCTGCTGGGAGAATCACACACTGATTCTGTCTCCACAAACTTGCTCTCCATTTCTACTAAAAACATCCATGAAACTCTCTTTCTTTTCTTAGCTGAATTCTTTGGCTTGAGTAAAACTCACCCCAAGTAAAATGACTTTTCTGAATTCTATGAGTTCTTATAGCAAGTTATGAAACCTGAACTTGGATTGGGATCTATGTGAAAACACACACACACACACACACACACACACACACAAACACACACACATATATATATATCACTCCAACTTTCAGAAATAAAGTAACTTTTTTTTCTAAACTTCAAACTCAAATTCCAAACTGTAATAATTTATTTTGTAGGCTTTTCTGTTTTGTGTGTGTGTGTGTGTGTGTGTGTGTGTATGAGAGAGAGAGAGAGAGAGAGAGAGAGAGAGAGAGAGAGAGAGAGAGAGAGAGAGAGAGAGAGAGAATGTGTGTATAGATGCTGGAGAATGAAACTGGTATCTTAAAGTGTATGTTAAATTATTGAATATAAAGCCAGCCATTGTGGCACATACCTGTAATCCTAACAGAGACAAGGAATCTCTGAGTTGGAGGCCAGCCTGGTCTACAGAGTGAATTCCAGGATAAACAGATCTCCACAGAGAAACCCTGCCTCAAAAAAAAAAAAACCCACTATGAAATAAGTGAATAATTACATGAAAATTTGTTGCTACATTTGCTGTGGAGTATTACTTTAAGTATGTAAAGGCGTGTTACATTTGCTTATGTTGCACTCATTTAACAATGAAAAGATGTGTTGCTTTGCCTGTCTAAGGCACCTGATTGGTCTAATAAAATGCTGAACAACCAATAGCTAGGCAGCAGAGGGATAGGCAGGGCAGCAGACAGAGAGCATAAGGAAGAATAGGACTCTAAGGTTGAAATGAAAGAATGAGTGAGAAAGAGGGTGAGATGCCCAGTTCCAGCCAGCCAGGCGGCTGCCAGACAGACAGACACAGAGGAAGCAGCAAATGTAGGACATATAGAATGAAAGAAAAGTAAAAAGCCCTGAGGTAAAATGTAGATGAAGAGAAACAGGTTAAATTAAGTTATAAGAGCTAGAGGGAGAAGCATAAGATAAGGCCAACCATTCGTAACTAATAATAAGTCTCCATGTTATGGTTTGGGAGTTGGTTGGTGGCCCAGAGAAAGGCTGCTACATACAACTAAGATAATTTTATTTGTAGATAACATATAGAATTGATTTCCTATATTATATACATGTACATGTATAGGCTCTTCAAAGTTGGTCTGCAAATGTTTTCAAAAATATATTCTGGAATGTTGATGTGGAACAATAAATAGATAGATAGATAAATAGATAGACAGACAGATAGATAGATGAATGGACAGACAGAGTAAAGCTGCTTTTCTCCTATTGGCTACCAGTGCCTTTTTGTAATCCCCAGGAAACTTACAGCACTCTTCAAAGCATACCTTGAAAAGGACACATTCATGATAAAGCAGAACAGAATATCATCTGGTCAATAGATCAGGCTATGATAACTGTCAGAAGCAATTGTTGCACAAAAGTTCAGATGGAATGGAAACAGGAGTGGTGGAGTCTAGTCTGATTCCAACACGAGATGTTAAACCAGGCTTGAAGTGTTTGTAGATAACCCAATAAATAGCAAATATTGATTGACTACTGTATAAGTTACCTTACTTCTTACATGTCAAAATGTTGAAGAGAAGCCACTTAAGGTTGGAACAGTTTATCTTGGCTGACAGTTTGAGATGGCAAAGTCTATGAGCATAATGTGGGTGGGGCTCATGGCAGCTCCTCATTTCCCTGGTGAACATGAATCAGAGGAAGCAGTCCAGAACAAGAATAGGTTTGACCTACTTCCAACCACCTGGCCCCTCAGCAGAATGACTATTTTAGGAAAGTTCTTTAGCCTTCAAAATGGTTTGACAAACTGGTAAACAAGCCTTGATAGACAGACCATATCAACAATAAAATAAAAATAGTATGTTTACATTGCAATTATTACTTTTTCTTGTGACTTCATAGCTTTAAAATATAAACACTTATTTAGCATAGACTAACCACACCATCAACAACATATTAGACTTTTATATTCCCTAAAAATGTTTTGGAACAAAACAAAATAACTTAATAAAAGCCCAAGACAACAAATGATGAAAGAATATCTCCTCTTTGGCATTTTATTAATAAAACTCCAAACAATCCTTGATTCAGATTTACCAAACAGAACCTCTATTTCATGGAGATCAAGAAGAAATTTGATAGCACTCAACCAATTCTCATGATTTTTACTCAAATAAGAACTATTACTGCCTTTAATTAATCCGTATGTTGTGACTACTATCAGTAGCTCAGCTTACTGATACTGTTATTGTTTATTGTTGTCTATTGGTAGGATATTCAGTGTGATAGCATTTTATCATGATCTGATGCTGTATGTCAGCATTTCTGCAGCAGCTCCCAAGTTTCACACTGGTAACCTTAGGAGCACTACCCCTACCCAATGAAACCAATTAGCAGCTAAAATATTTGTCATGAGATTACTAATTGCACCTTAATTCATGTGTTCTCAATTAAATTTTAGTGAGGTTAGTTATTTCGTTCTTTTGACAATAGGCCTTTATGTTCTATGTGTGCCTTTGATGGTATTAATGAGCTAAAGTAAAACGTTCTGGGAAAAGAATGTCCATATGATTCTTTGATCTCTAGAAGCATTATAATTTTGTCACTAATTAGCTTATACATGATAAAAATAAAGTCACCATTAACTCTTACTGAGAGACTGCTGCACTGTCAAAAAAGGAAAAGCATGTAGAGCTCTATTGACCAAAAAATAGCTATAGAAATTTTATATTAATTTTCTGGTAGATGTCAAAAGAATAATGCAATAAAATGGTCTGGAAAATGCCAGTTAGAATGTTGTTAGCTGGTCAATGATTCACATTGTCAGCAATTTACTCTAAATATTCTCTTGTAACTTGGCATTGAGTCCAATATCTGACTCACAGAATTTTACCCTCTTCATTTCAAGTGAATAAACATCCATCATTAGCCCAAATAATTAGTGCACATAGCAACCATTTTGAATTTACCATACTAACAATGCAACATTAAAACATTCTCAGTAAATATTTATTGACTTTTCCAGTTTCAATAACTGCTCAATGCTATCTATATAATGATGAACACAGGTAGACATCACTATCCTCCGAGTGAGCCACAGTCAACAGACTGATCCATGGAAGTAATGGGAGCATGTGATGTTATTAAATTTGATTTGAAATGCTGAGCTTTTGTCTGGGACTGTGACAGTGAAAGGAAAAGTGTAAGCATGAGGAGGTGGGGGAAGAAAAGAGAGAGAAAGAAAGAGAGAGAGAGAGAGAGAGAGAGAGAGAGAGAGAGAGAGAGAGAGAGAAGCTAGGAACAGAGAGAGGAAGGAAGATTGTAGATGTAACCAACCGTCTTATAAATAAGAAACACAGAACCAATGCAAAGAAGAAAGCCAAGAGGTCAGAGCCAAGAGCTAAAACCTTACCCTTCCTCCTGCAGTGGTCCTACCTCTCCGAAGGAGCCGCTACTTCCTGTTTAAAGTCTTTATATAGTCTCTGTTCTGCCTTCTCATTGGTTGTAAACCCAACCACAGGACTGCCTCATCACGGCCTGTCTGTATAGACCTCCAGGTGTTCTATGGTTGGTATTGAGATTAAAGGCACGTGTATCCAATGCTGGCTGTATCCCTGAACATACAGAGACTTACCTAGCTCTGTCTACCAAGTGCTGCGATCACAAGCGTACACCACCACTGCCCTGCTTTCCTATGGCTTGATAATAGCTCTGACCCTCAGGCAACTTTATTTATTAACATACAATTAACATTTTAGTACAAAAGAAAAATATCACCATAGAAGATGGAAACTATTCCAGCATTAGAACTGTCTTCATACCAACTATTTTAATATTTGCAGAAATATTGTGTATATTTGTAGGCCTTCTATGTTTCTTTACTAAAAAGAAAATTCCATGAAGACAAAATCAGTGTTTCTTCAATAGCTACTGCCCCGGGTAATAACCTCTAAGGAAGAAATCAACATAGAATAATATCACAAGGGTAAAACTCTCATCCAAGAGAATTATTGCCCTCATACAAATAGACACAAGGCTCTTTACTTTCTCTTTGGAGAGTAAGCTGTGTGGGGACATGGCAAGGAAGTGTCAATCTACAAGTTCAGAGGAGAGCCCTCACCAGAAACCAAATTGTTATCACCTTGACAATGAATTCCTAATCTTTAGAATTTTCAGTAGATATATTTTTGTTGTTTAAGCAATGCTGTATTTCTAATCATGTTCTCCAATTTAATAAATATTCTGTTGTCAAATGAGGTACTAATTAAAAGTTTTAGGCAAGAAAATATTAGAAAACTGCAAACTTCTGAGGACACAGGGTCAAAGATTCCTGCAGGCTGAAAAGGAGAAATGACTGTGAGAAATCTTTTGTATATGTAATGGGTTGAAACGACATATATATATATACATATATATGTGTATATATGTATATATGTAAAGATTGGGCAATTTCTGTTTTAAATTTTTTTTTTTGGTTTTTCGAGACAGGGTTTCTCTGTGTAGCTTTGCACCTTTCCTGGAGCTCACTTGGTAGCCCAGGCTGGCCTTGAACTCACAGAGATCCGCCTGCCTCTGCCTCCCGAGTGCTGGGATTAAAGGTGTGTGCCACCAACGCCCGGCTGTTTTAAATTTCTTAACTAAGTATTAATACCATTAAGTTTGGAACATTCACAGAAAATTAAATTAGTCTTTGTTAGACATGGTGACTTTGTTGCTGTGAGATATCTAAGTATGGACACCCAAGAAGCAGTTGAATGAGTATCTAAAATTTAGAGGTGTGAATGGAGAGAATTTTTCTTCATTGTTTTTGGGTGTTAGTTCAAACTACTGACATTTTCTAAAAGATTATGGGAAGTCCTCATAGGAAAAAAATAACTTGAAGGCTTCCAGCTGTATAATATAAAAATAAAATGGCATTTTAAAGGAAGAATTAGTGGAGAGTAATTTTATGCAATAATAATATAACGAGTATTTATTGTAAGACATGGTATACTTCCAATATGAAAAACTTTCATTTTTGGATCATTGGTTAAAAAAAAAATGTGGAAACTCCATCATGTCACAACCAGATTTTCCTTATTTCAAGTATATAAAGGTTCTAGAAATAATACATTTTACACACCCTAAAAAGGAATGCAAAGAATATTTCATTTGGATAACATGAACATACAATACAAACAGTTAGAAAGGAAAAATAATAGTCTTCCACATAGTGCTTTTAATATTTGAACTTTCTGACTTTATTGATTTGGGCATTTGAGACCTCCTTGTCACCCTCTTTCTATTAACAAAGCCAACCTGTGGGATTCTAGTATATTTTCAGCTCAACCCCTGAGATAATGACATAAAAATATGCACAATGTTTCATTCTTATTTCGGTTTTCAACTGTCATGTGGAAATAGTATTCAAAATATTAATGTAGGTGATGAGTAGCATTTTCATACCCCAACTCTAGATTAAACACAAAGAGAGTTTTAGTAAAAGAAAAGAGGAAAGACATTGAGTGGGTAACATCGTTTGACTCTGTTAGGATTCTACTAACCTCAACCATTTTGGGGGTGTTTTTAAAGTGCATGATCATTATCTAGCATGATAAAAGGCATAGTTAACACTTTTCATTACCTGATATGATGGGATTTATAGCACTTTGCTAAGTTTAAAAGGTAGTGAGTATGAATGTTATTTTCTTTATTAGAATAATTCTTCATACTCATTCAAACACAACTGATAAACATTCTCCCACCTATTTTTCCATTTTTATCATCTCACAGAAATTTAGAACCCATGTAATAAAAGATGAACTGCAAATACAAAGTTTTCCTCTATTAGGGCATTTTTATTGCTATAACAAAAATACATGCTGTGTTATTTATAAAGAAAAAGAATCCCACATATTTGAGCGTGAAAGGCCTAAATGTTGTGGGTCTCCTTCCTCCTCAGGGTTTGTTGGCCACTGGTCCTCCAGTGAGGAGGGAGTGGATATGATGAGCAGGGATCAGATGGCTTTGAATATGATGGAAATAGCCTTCTGGGAGTCAGCCTCAGTAAGATAGATAAGCTTTATTCCAGAGTAAGGGGGATATATAAGATGGGGACAGTGGTTGGGGCATCACCTAATTTGTGTTTGGCACCATTGTTCTACCATACAGCCAGAGCACCATACCTAATTATCATATGGACAACTTGAGGGGCAGGGAGGGAGGGGGAAGGCATTTGCACAGAACTGTACCAAAGGTCACTGTGGTGATATATTGTGTACCCTAATAAATTTGCCTGAAAATCAGAGAACAGAATAAGCCACTAGATTAAACATAGAAGCCAAGCAGTGGTGGTACATAACTTTAATCCTAGCACTTGGGAGGCAGAGATCCATCTGGATCTCTGTGAGTTCACAGTCACCTGCACTACATAAGATTGACTCAGTCTAGGAGAGAAACAGAGCCAGGCAGTGGTGGTACACACCTTTAATCCCAATACTCGGGAGTTACATGCCTTTAATCCCAGGACTAGGAAAGTTGAGACAGGATATGATATGGGTGGGTAGAAAAGGCATATAAGTCCTGAGGAGACAGGAACTAAAGTCTTTCAGCTGAGGAAAGCTTTTCAGGCTGAGGAGTCCTAGAGGTAAGAGGTGGCTTGTTCCTTCATCTCTCTGATCTTTCAGCATTCACCCCAAGACCAGGCTCCAGTTTTTTATAAAAAAGACCATTTAGCAATTTGTGTTACAGGTCACATTTAAAGTAAGTCAGGTATCCAGGCTCAGGGATAACTTCCAAATAAGGTCAGGCAGAGAAGCAGGAAGCCCTGCTGAGGGAAGGGAGTCCTCCACTTTGTGCTGAGCTCACAGAGCTGTCCAGATGTGGTGGACTGCAACCTTAAGCATCAGAGCCCTCCAACAAAATATTATAACAAGAACTGCAGCAACGGTATACATGTTTATATGCTATTATGATACATGGCATTATGGTGGAAACATATACATGATGAGACAGGAAACCAGTGAGAGGGAGTCACCAGTACAGCTATTTTGCAACTGTCCACTCATGCAAGGAAAATAGGGCTCTTGAGAAATAATTTGAACTCCTCTTCAGGCAGCAATGAATTGATCAGACCACCTCAACTCCCAACACCACCATACTGCACATCAACATCCAATACAGAAAACTCTAGTGACAAGCCACATTCACCCACAGCACCTTGGGCCTTGACACATACGTAGTCTTCCTTACTGCTCTCCCCTTTGATCACCCATTGAAACTGCATTGTCACAGTGATCAGCAAAGTCCACACGATGCTTCACCCTTGACATTGGATATTTTAGGGTCTTTTTTTTTTTGTCTTGAGACAGGGTTTCTCTGTGTAGCTTGGGAGCCTTTCCTGGAACTCCCTCTGTAGCCCAGGTTGACCTCAAACCGACAGAGATCCACCTGCCTCTGTCTCCTGAGCACTGGGATTAAAGGCGTGTGCCACCACCACCCAGCTTCATTTTAGGGTCTTGAGTCTAAGGACATGAACATTGTAAAAATGATTTCACTACCCTTAATATTTTTGGTACTTTATCTCTGACATTCTATTGTTATCACTGGATATTGGGATTGGGTAGTCTCCTCCAGATCATTCCTGGTTCTTGTGTCCCAGAACAAGAAATTGAATGGATATACATGGATGCTAACTGATGTAGGGTCTGTTTACTAGAAAATTAGACACTTATAAGAGAGGATGATTGCCTGAGCAGAGGAAAATTATGAGTGTTTCAAATAACTCTACTATGCAAAAGACAGCAGCTTTTATACCACACAGGGTAACTTTCCATGTCATTGCATAGCCGGCTTTCTCACATTGCTTTATCTGTTCCACATAATTTGACAAATTACTTCACTGAACCACATGTCTCATTAGCATCTTTAGTCTCTACCCAGAGATGTGCACTTTAGTATTACAATGTGTCACAGGTTACCTTAGACTCCTTTGCAGTGTCTTTGTGTGTCTACATCAGTGGTTCTGGCCAGGTTTAGTCAGCCATAGTTGGTTCTAGACTTTCTCTTTGCTTCCATGTTGAATTGCTTTCTTGGCTTGTAATCCTGTCTTAACCTCTCTAATACAAGATGGCAATTGCTGTCTTACCTTTGTCACAGTGACTGTGCTTTAAAGTACCAGTGGTCCTGCCACTCAGGCCATAGCCTTGGGGGCAATTCTGTTCCCTCAGACAATGGCTCTGTTGCTGCCACTAACTTAGTTCTGACTAGATCTGTGAGCTCAGAGAGTTAGAATAGCAACTGCGTAACTCTACTTGCAGGCATCTCTGGAAGCCATTCCCTTCCACTCCGCCCCAACTAAAAACAAACAAACAAACAAACAAACAAAAACCCAAACCCAAACCCAAAACAAAAAACCCACTAAGCTCCTCCCTGCTACTTCCTGCCAATCAGTTGCTAACCCAGTCTCTCTGAACCCAGGTTCGTTTGTATTTAATTAGAGCAAATGCAGCACATCTTTACATAGTTAACAAATACAGCATGAAGAAATGTGTAATACATCTTTGTCTGGTTAAACCAATATTCCACAACAGGAAAAATCTTTCCTTGCTGTTGTTGTGTTGTGTGAGTACATATATATATACATGAAGAGAGAAAAAGTATTATATATAGAAAGAGGGATGACAGAGAGAAACTGAAAGACTAGTTCTGGACTTTCTGTGCAGCATAGGCAGCATGGACCTCAGCTTCTCTTAGGTATGAATAACAGTGTACTAACACATTGGCTTGGAATTCCCTTTCCTCCACATACTCATCAACATCTGTTATTTTGTTTTTGTACTTTTTGTTTGTTTCTCTAATGTGAGTGAGATGGTATTCCAATTTAATTTTACTCTGCTTGTCTCTAAAACTTAATGATATTTAACATTTGTTTCTTATGTGTATTGTTCATCTGTATTTCTTCTTTTGAGAGCTCTCTCTGAGATAATTGCCTACTCTTCTTAGATTAATTTGTTTCATTTAGTTGTTTTTGCTGTTTTTTTTCCTCCTGTGGTCTCTGTCTAACCCATTTGTTACTTTTTGTTTGATTTCTCGAACTTTCATTGTGATATCCAGAAAACCATCCCTTTTACGGATGCTGGGAAGGAATTCCTTCTGTCCTATAAGTTTAGGTCTTATTTTTAGGTCTTTGAATTGTGTTGCTTTTATGACAGAGTGAAAGGTATGGACCAGTTTCAATCTTCTGCATGTTCACGCTTCGTAGCATCTTTTATTGAAGAGGCTGTCATTTTTCAAGTGTTTGCTTTTGACACCTTGATAGAAAATAGGTTGTATAGATGCATGTGCTTTTTTTGTAGATGCCTATCTTCTTTTGTACTAATTGGTGTTATTTTATGTGACTGCCATGAAGGTGAATTTCCATGGATTTGCCAAACGTTTTCAGTTTAAAAATTGTGATGCTCAGCATGATTCTTTCTACAGGAGCTTGTTTCCTTTCTTCAGCTTTTCTATGGTTCCCTATAAAGTTTAGGCATTTTGCCTAGTGTGTGAAAGATGCAATTGCTATTTGGATGAGAACTGAATTAAATCTATAATTGTTTTGGGTGGTAATGTGGGATATTTCAATATTGTTTAATTCATGAACAAGACAGGTTATTCTAAGTCTTGTCTTCTCTAAGTTCCTTCTTTAATATTTGGTACTTTTCAGTGTAGGGAGTCTTATATTTCCTTATTTAAGTTTACATATGTGGTATTTTTCTTTTTCCCTTTTATGGTGCCTGTTGGAATACAGTCAAAGAATGGAGTCATATGAGGAGAATTTTGAGTGCTTATAAGAAAACAAGACAAGTATTGTCCCTTAGCTTCTTTCAAAACATGGAATTGTCCTTGGAATATGATTCTGTGCCTCTTGAAGTTGTTGTGGATAGGAATGATTTACTTCAGATTATTCATTACAACTGGCTATTGTTATTTGTTTATATACCTCAATGGAAAAACATATTTTTATTTGTTTTTGTCTGCCATGTGCAGCTTGCCTTGTGGTGGCTGTACAATTTATTCATGTGACTCTTCATACGTAACCCTCAGAGTATAAATTGGATGATGCACTGAAGAAAGTTGACTATTGTACAAGACTTTTGACTCATTTATCAACTCCATTCTTCCAGGTCCCACCTCCTAAAAGTGTTAGTAAGCAGTGCTCATGGTAAATGGATTGTTTTCATTATTTCAACAAATTCACTTTTTAATTTTTTGAGAATTTTATGCATGAGTATTGTATTTACATCATTTATATTCCTTTGTCTTCCCCATTCATCTCCTCTCTGTCTCAACTCAGTGTAGAGTGATCAAACTGTGAGGGATTTTCCATACATACAATTTGTTTGGGGATGTTGAACTTTATCTATTACTTTCATATATTGAGATATTCATGTGCTTTTGTTTCTCATTCTAATGATATGATGTAATATAGTCATTAGTTTGCATATGTTAAAACTATCATTTGTGGAAATCATACAACTTAGTTGTAGTATGTGATCTTTATCATGTGTTGTTTTAAATGTTGTTGCAGATTTTGTTTATATTGTCCATTTTTGGTTTTTGGTTTTACTTATTTATTTTTATTTTGTCACCTTGACACAAACTAGAGATATTTTGGAAAATGGAAGATGGCCTCCGCCAAACAGACCTGTGAACAAGCCTGTGGAGCATTTTCTTGATTAAGGATTGATGTGGGAAGGTCCATTACATTTCCAGAAGTATCATCCATTGGAAAGTTGATCCAAGGTGGTATAAGAACGCAGGACAAGCCTGAAGAGATGGCTCAGTGAATAAGAGCACTGGGCACTCTTGCTAAGGACCCAAGATCAATTTCCATCACTTATATGGTAGCTTACAACTGCTTTAACTACAGATCCAGGAGATTTGATATTCTTTCCTAGTCTCTGTGCACATACACACACACTCACACACACACACACACACACACACACACACACACTTATTTTTTTTAAAAAGCAGTGTTATATATTCCTTTAGTGGTATAACAGTAGTAGATTTTACCTTAAGTCTCTAAACTATTTAGCGTCATGTTCTTGGCCACTTTAGCAGTGACGGTCATGATTTCCATCTCATGGAGAGGGCCTTAAATCTAATCAAGAAGTGGTGATTATTCACATAACATTCATTCCACTATATACAAGTCTATCTGCTGAAAGATGGAAAGTAAGTTTTCTCCAATAGAGTGTCACTAGATGTCTCAGTGACACTCCAGGTCAAGCCCCATGCTGAGTAGTAGTTGGCCAACACAGAACTAATTCCATAGAATTTTTGTGAACTTTTTGTTTCATTGGTTTTGTTTGGGCATTTTTATTTTATTTTTGGTTCTTTGTTTTATTTTTATTTGTTTTGTTTTGGTTTATTTTGAGAGAGAGAAGGAGAGAGAAAGAGAGATAGATCATCAATGCCTATGATTAGATCTCAGTCATCCATACATTCATCTGTCTGTTCAAACTTGGAATGGCAATTAGTCTTGTGTATTCCCTTCTCACGGAACTCACAAAAATTACTAGTTTCAAATTTGTTCAACTTCATACTTACTAGGACAGTAATTTTTCTAAACTAGAACTGGAAACTAGAAGTTTATGTCAATGATTTTGTAATACAATTTAAAAGAAGAAATAGAAATGTGATACAGTATTTTCTCTACTGTAGTTAGTCAAAATTTGCTGTATTAATGTGATTTGATTTTGAACATGAGCTTCCTAATCACCACAAATATTTTAAGTACAATCTTAGAATTTTGATGCCTTTGTATTATTGACATCTGAAAAAATAAAATGAAAATGTTGTACATACAGAACAATATACATTAACTTAATGAGTATATATTTGACAATAGAATATGACAAGGAATATGTTGTAATGTAGTTTTTCACTTTTAATTTTCCACATGGGGTGTTGAAGGATATTCTGTACATAATTCTAACTTCTGCTGTGTACATGAATTCATCATAAAATATCATAAAGTAAAATATGAGTATGATAGAAGGTATTCTGTGATGTTAAGTTCTTGCAGCATACTGTCAAATCTTGAAAGACAGTTAACATGGCATAGAGGAAGTCACATCCACCTGGTTACAGACAAATGTCATTACAGTTCATGTAAAGAGACCCCTCTTTGACTAAATAAATGCAATACACGATCATCTCTCTGTTTCACTGATCTGAAAATTATGACCTTCTCTGCCTTGTCTGACAGCTTATAATATTCAAGGATTTAATTAATTGCAAATAACATTACTGTTGCAAAGAGTTGTTTTTAAAAAAAATACTGAACAAGATGAACATATTTCTAGAGTTTCTATAAATATCAAGGAAACAGCCCATGAAAATGGGTAGCCCTCATAGATAGGCATCTTTAGCATCATATTAGACTGCTTCAGAACTTCTATTCTTAATTACACTTTTTTATGAATACTAAAAATGGATTTGTAGAAATAAAAATATCCTATGATACATTTCAGTGACTGGCAAGGTGATTAATTATAGGCTGAAATCTGGGTTATTTTCCTGAGAAAATAATTGCTACAATTATCTTTAGTCCTGATGTGCATTTAAATGAAGTATTTTTAAAGTAATGTTCTAATTGTCTTGATTTTGTAAAATTTTCAAATCTCATTGTTCTTATGGAAATCACACTTCATGTAATACATAAGCACTTAAAAGAAATCATTTTAGTGATGACTATTAGAATATAAAAGATGATTGCACTTTATACTTTCCATTTATAAATATGCTATAAATGTTTCCTTTTCCATATAAAATAGAATTATTTTGAAATACGAAAAATATCAAAAAAATATGAGCTAAAGTAGCTATAAATATGACCAAAACCAGAATACATGCTAACTTTCCTATTTATAGAATTGACTTTATTTTACATAAGTAGTCAAGTATCCTTTGACTATAGTAAAACTAAAATGTTTAAAAATACTTTGCTTAAAATAATCTTAGACTATTGTAATTCAACAAATTTGGCTTGATTTTTTGCACTTTTATGCCTTTACTTTCATAAACAAGGACTCAGAAACAAATCCCAGTAATTTACCAATGTCCATCTGGTAGTCAGCACTAACATGCAAATGGATTTTTGAGATTGGCACTTTGGACTTTAACAACTGCTAAATCTGTTATGACTTGGAGACATTTTTAGTTCAACCTTAAATTCAGCAAGTTTGGTTTTTTTAAATAAACTTTGAGGTTATGGTTAGTTTTCATTTATTTTTGTTTCATAGTTAATATTGGGAACTATTTTCAAAAATCTGTTCTTCATTCTTCAAGGAGAAATGGTCCAGAAAAATGCAAAAGGTCTTCTAGAGGAATGCTGAGGACTGCTTTTGAACTGGTAATGAAAAGCATAAATAAAAGCTGATATGTTAAACCAAATTCATGTCTCCTGAAGACCTTTATTAGAATCGCCAGTGAAATTTCTATTTTTGGCTATAGTTCTGAGCAATATCTGAAAAAGAAATACGTAGGACAGTAGCGACAGGGGCAGTGGACATCTGACAGCAATGCTCAGACCCATTTATAGTGAATATTTTGGCATTTCTAAGCCACACAAAAAAATTCCTAATGCAATTGCAAAACAGGCATTTGTGTCTAAACAATATAAATCTCAACTAGTCTACACTTTGAAAGCACATGCTGAGCATTAAAATTGCTTTAAATGTAGAGAAACTTGTAATGTACTCAAAATCTGCCCCAAAGAGATATACAACATTCAGGGGTTATCTTTAATAAAATTTATTTATTCTATTTGGAAAGATAAAGGGGATTTTACATCAAAGAAATCTTATACTAAATGAATATCATTATTTTGATAAAATATCTGTGTTTGTATCAAATGAGCATTATATTATTTCCAGATGAAGAGAAGCATAAATAATCTGAATCAAGTAAGCAAATTTTATCATCAAAACAATCTTTGCAGTGAGCTGTGCCATAAGAAAATTGCTACTATGAAACTGTTTTGTAAGATAACTTCTACCCACCAGGTATCATGTGGATCTGAAAAGTATCACAAGGCAATAAATATTAAAGTGTTCTGTACTAAGTTGGTTGACACAGAAAGTCTTAATATATCTTGGGCTCTATCAGTAAACTGAAGATATTTCTTGTAATTTCTTAATGAACTATATGTACCTACTGTCCTGAAACCAACTTGCACAGAGAGTTACCACCCACCCACTGATAACTAAAATACAAAATTGTAGCATTCATATACATCTGATGACCAAGAATTGTTGTGAGTGATAGGTGTAGTACTGACAGTATTTTATCAGCAAAGACTACCAGGAACACACTTGTTATTTTGGCTCGTTGCCCTTGATTCAAGACAACATCATTCATAAGGAATCAAGTGTCTCTTAGAGGGTATTGGATGAACTAATGATTCAATTTGTTTGTCTTTTAGGTTATTTGGTGGGAAGATGGAAGAAAATAGGACTTTATTATGGCATGAATATTGTCATGAAGTGAGAAAAAATTCATGTTGTTTATCTTAATGTCTTGTTTGAGATGAGAGAAAAGATAAAGCTCTTCAAGGTGAAGAAATAATGAGTGGTAGATTGAATGAGAATGGATCCAGTAGACTCATATGTTTGCATTTACATTTGTACACAAACATTTAAATGTATCATTCTACTTTCTGTTTTATAATTTACAAACAATTTCTGAAAATTTCATGTGTGAGTATTGAAATTGTATCATCTTCATCACTCCTAACTTCTCTATGTTCCCTCATGTCCTCTTAAATCCATAACCTTTTCAGTGTGTGTGTGTGTGTGTGTGTGTGTGTGTGTGTGTGTGTGTGTGTGTATAGAAAGAAATGTTTATTTTGTTTTATGGTTCCAGACTGTCAAGAGTTTACTATGATGGGAAAACATGGCAACAGGCAGGTACAGTGGTCGTGCAAGAAGTTAAGAAATCACATCCTTAATCACAGACATTAAGTAGAGGGAGCAGACCACAAGTGGCTCCAGCTGCTTTTATTATTACCCCTCTGCAATACAGCCTGAAATCTGGCATGGGAGTCCCTTTCCTCAGGATTGCTTTGGCTCACCAGGTCCTTTTATGGTTCCATGTGGATTTATTATAATGTCTCAATATCTGACAACTCTATTAATGGGTATTTTTAATTGATAATTTTGGGGGGTTGGTCCTTTTGGGCAGATCTGACTTGAGAAGATATATGGTTTTCTTATTACTAAAACATTTGCTATTTTCAAAGGTACAGGGCTAAAGATGACTCAGCAGTTAAAATCACTTACTCTTCTTGAAGAGGACCTGAGTTTGGTTCCAAGGTCCTATGTCAGATTGCTAACAACCATTCATAAATCCATCTCCAGGGGATCTGATGCCCTCTAAAGGTGTGTAGGCAACCACACACGGGTCATAAGCACAGCAAAAGATTCAAAATTAAATTACCAACAACAACAACAACAAATCTTTTTCTTTTAACTATATGTTCTTAGTTTTGGAAATTCTAAGAATTTTTTTATTCTTTCAAATTCTCAGCATCTACACTTTAACATAGATTTTAGTTAAGTTACTCATTGTGTGACGTTTTTTTTCCTTCTAGATTGTCAGTAGTACAGTTTGGAATCTCTATGTAAATTATATTAAACAAACTTAATATTCTTAAATATTATTTTTATAATTCCTCTATCATATTCTCAAGCTAGTTTCACTGTAGCTTTTCAGTTAGTGCAACTTACATTGAATGGGGAAAGTAGGTTTTACTATTCTGAGATTAACTCAATGACCTCAACTCTGTCTCTGTGTCTTCTTCCACTACTATTTACATTTATAAACTTTATGGATTTTTTTAGGCTTTCATATCATTTCTTCAGCTGTATGTTACTCTCTTAGTTATCTTTTATCATATTTCACTTTGATTTATTGTACAAAACTGTGGTAGCGTGAGTTGTTTGTACAAATAAAATACTTTCTCTACTTATCCCATAGTAAGGCTCATACATATTATAGACTTAATATAGTTTATTAGTCATATTTTTAGTTCTATTGATTTATATCTCCGTTTTTTATTCTTTTATTTAAATATTTATTTATGTGTGTTTATTGGTGAAAGTATTAAGGCAACTCCATGTAGTTAAAAGGGAGGTTTATTTTGTGGGGTAACTTACAAGTAAAGGAATAGGTTACAGGGTCCAGGAGAGGTAAGGTGCAGTCCAGCGGTGTTCTCTGGAGAACTCTGCTTTATCTACCTCTAGCGTCCAGGATCCAGGAACCAAGAGAGCTGGCACATCCGGATCTCAGGTCTTAAGGGCTTCTGTCTCGACCTTGCCTCATAGGTGTTACAGTTACCAGAAGCCTCAATGGGGGTAGTTCCTCCAGGTCAAAGCTGGAACAACTACCCACTACATGTGTGTGTTTGCATGTATGCATAGGCATGTGCATATGGTTTCCAGCTATGGGCAAAATAAGTGTTGGGATTCCCTGGCAACCCAGAGGCCATGCCAGCAAGAAAAGCAGGTAGGCTAATTGCAGATCTTTGCCTCTTCCTAATCTATCCTCCAAATTCAATTCCTCAGTCTCACCTCCAGATCTGTGGCAGACCACCTGCTGTGACATCCCTTCCTCTCTGCCCCTATCCCAGGGGATCATGCAAATATTCCTGTCACACCTTCCTCCCCACTCATTGTCTCATGTGCGAACTCTAGGAATCATTCTCTGGGAACCCACCAGAGATGCCTGGTTTTCCCCAGAAGTATGCTGGGGAAACAGGTAAGCAAGCTCCAGATCTTCTCTATCACACTCTCCTCCAAATCCAATCATTGAGTCTCATCCTCAGCTCTGGAGCAGACTGCCTGTTGTAACTTTACCTTCTGCTCTGCACCTGTTCCCAGGGACTAAGCACATCCAGGTGAAACACTCTGCTTCCTCCCTCCTATAGATTCCATAATTTCTGCCTTCTGTTCTATCCTCATACCTATGGATCAACTTCCAATAACAAGAAGCACATTTTACCCAGAAACACCAGTGGCTAGCTTGGCAAGATCCCAAAGAATTCCCTACCAGGCAACATACAGCCACCACAGTCTCCTAAGAAGCAGTAAAGGGCAATGAATCCAAGGAACAAAACACCAACTCAACAAAAATAAGACCAGATATCAGCACCTAGAATTACAACCATCCCAATCCCAGATGCCTATACGCCAGAATAAAAGAAAAATAATTATAGTCATGACAATATGTCTCTACTAGACACCAGCAACCCTGAAAAATGCAACATAGCTGAAGCACAAGAAAAGGACCTTAAAATAGCCTTTATGGATATAATAGAGGTCCTTAAAAAAGAAATGAATAAATTCCTTAGAGACATCTATGAATATAGGGTGAGACTGTTAAAAGTAAAGGTCATTTGAAGGGTTCTACAGAAACTTAATGCAGTAGAGGTTTCCTAAAATATTGACATATGTGAAGGTATCTAAATTAAATTACCAAAGAACTGGGGAGTCAGAGCCTCAGCTGGATATCTCCTATCATCAAATGCAGCTTCCAGTACTGGGTATGGGTTACAAATAATTGAGTTGTTTACCAGAGAGGCCCCATGGGACTCCTCAAACACCAAAGGCTGTTGCTGAGGCTCCAGGTTGTTTTCCACTAACTAATGGGAATGCTCTATTGCTGTTGACAAAACCTGCAGAACTTACTGGACAAAGAAGCTGAACTGGAGCAGAAGTGGTACTGGAAGTTGTTCTGCATGCTACCAAAGAAAAACGGTAAACATCAACCCAGCTACAAACCCTTCAATCTACAGTGGTGTCGTCCTGCCTACAGTATATGCTGATGCAACGGTGACACAAAGCTTATGTGAGTGGTTATGATATAATATGATATCTAATATGACACAAAGCCTCCATCTTGAGATAGAACCCATACCAGATGCTGCCTGGGTGACCAAGTACCTGAGACTAGATAGCCCAGGGACTGGGCATAAAACCAAATAATATTGTTCTACTAAAAGAATATAGCTACAGAATGATTGTGAATGACATTCTGCTCTACTCACAGATCAGTTCTGTGCTCAGCCATCATCAGAGAAGCTTCCCCCTTGCAGCTGATGGGATCAAATACAGAGACACACAGCTGGACATTATGCAGAAAATCAGAGAACTTCAAACACTCAGCCCTAAACAGGATGTCTCCATCAATTCTCTCCCCTCAGGGTTCAGGAAGCCCTTTGGATGAGGAGACATGTAGTCGGAAGATTTCCTGTGTCTCAACAAATCCCTCCCACTTGTGTCCCTCAAGTAAACACATAGAGGCTTATATTAATTATAACTGCAGGGCCATGGCTCAAGCCTTTTGCTAGCTAGCTCTTATATCTTAAATTAGCCCATAACTATTAATCTATGTGTCACCATATGTTCCTTGGCTTTATCTGTGTCCCATTACATGTTGCTCCTTGGGCAGCTCGCTGGCATCTTTCCCTGCCTTCTTCCTGCCTCTCTTTGAATATCCCGCCTACCTCTAAGCTGCCTTGCCATAGGCCAAATGGCTTTATTTATCAACCAATCAGAGAAACACATATTCACAGCATACAGACATTCTGCCATCAGAGGCAGAAAGAGTGCAAGAGCCAGAGGAGAAAATAAGGCCCTCTAAATATAAGTAGACCTACACACATAAGAATTCACAGAAACTGAGGCAGCATGCACAGGGCCTGCATGAATTGTACCACATGGGTTCCTAGATCTGAAAGAAGTTGACACATGCCCCTAATCTTAACTCAGAAGCAGTCTCCGGTTGAAATTTCCACCTGCAAATGAAAATTTAGTTTTCTCTAAGGAAGTGTCACTAGGGAAACAAACGACTCTTAAACTTAAGCCTCAAGCCTAGCAGGAGATGGCCAGCAGAAAAAGATCTCAATTGAGGCTTTTGAGGTTCTGTGTCTCATAATATCATGTCATGCCTTTTTCTTTTTCTTTTTCTTTTTCTTTTTCTTTTTCTTTTTCTTTTCCTTTTCCTTTTCCTTTTTCTTTCTTTCTTTCTTTCTTTCTTTCTTTCTTTCTTTCTTTCTTTCTTTCTTTCTCTCTTTCTTTCTTTCTCTCTTCCTTTCCTTCCTTCCTTCCTTCCTTCCTTCCTTCCTTCCTTCCTTTCTTTCCTTTTTCATTTTTATTTTTATTTTTTCTCTCTCTCTCTCTCTCTCTCTCTCTCTCTCTCTCTCTCTCTCTCTCCCTCTCTCTCTCCTTCTCTTTACTACACAGGCCCTTTAAATATACATTATAGCTATTTGTACTGTGCTTTTATGAAATTCCTGAGTGTGTGAACAAGTGGGTCTATATCTGTTTCTTGTGTCTTCTTTTTTTACTTCTTTCTGTTTGTTTGTTTTGTCCTATTCTGGTGTTTGGTTTGTTTGTTTTATTATATCATACGATATTGTATTATATTAATATATTATATTTATTTTATTTTATGATCCCTTAGAAGCTTGTTTGCTTTCTACTGAGAAACGTGAAGGGGTGTCTACTGAGAAACACGAAGGGGTGGATCTGGTTGGTATTAGAGGTGAGGAAAAACTGGGAGGAGCAGAAGGAGGGGAAACCATAATCAAGATATATTATATGAAAAAAATCTACTTTCAATAAAAGAAAAAAAAGTGTTAGTCTTTGGAAGCAGATTTACAGGCAATTGTGAGCCACCCAGTGTGGGTGCTGGGAACTAACCTGGGCCCTCTGCAAGAGCAGCAAGTCCTATAACAGCTGAGCCATCTCTCAAGTCTAGTGTTTTATTATTATGAGCATTGTAATTTACATATTTGTCTCCAAATTTCACGTGAAAGAGTATTATGGTATAATAAAAATATTAATAGTTTGTTTTAGAGGGAAATTGATGAACAACTGAACTGTCCAGTTTCCTACGTTCTTACTGGTTGACCTTTAATTTCCTTTCTTCTGCAAAAAAGATCACTGTAGCTTCTTTGTTTTCCTCTTTGCTCTTGGCACACTCCCCAGCTCCCAAACAAATACATGAAGACTTGTTCTTACTTATGAATGCACAGCCTTAGCTTGGCTTATTTCTAGCCAGTTTTTTTTAAACTAAAGTTATCCCATCTATCTTTTGCCTCTGGGCTTTTACCTTTCTCTATTCTATATAAATTTCTTTCCTTCTTACTTTGTAGAGGCTGGGTGGCTGTTCCCTGGTGTCTTCCTCTCCTCCTTTTCTCACTCCTCCCTCTTCTCTTCTTCTCTTATTTATTCTGTCTGCATACTAGCCCCGCCTATCCTTTCTCCTGCCTAGCTATTCACTGTTCAGCTCTTCATTAAACCAATCAGATGTTTTAGGCAGGCAAAGTAACACAGCTTCACAGAGTTAAACAAATGCAATATAAAAGAATGCGACACATCTTTGCATTGTTAAACAAATATTCCACAACATAAATAAATGTAAAACTTCTTCAATTAATATTCCACAACAAGTCATAGTCCTTGGGGTTTTAGAGACATTCCTAGAGAAAACATGTATGCATGTGAATATCATGTATGATTCCAGATTACAGGAACAGATAGAAACAAGTTAGCCTTTCATCTGTATCAAGCTAAGGAAATAATTTTATCAGACTCATTCAGGTTCAAAGTTAATATAGGGTTGGGGAACACATTAATGTATACATAAAATGTTACCTTAGGCTAGAGAGATGGCCTAGCAGTTAAGAGCATTGGCTGTTCTTCCATAGGACCAGAGTTCAATTTCCAGCACCCACATGGTAGCTAACAATTATCTGTAACTACAGTTCTAGGGAATCCAACATCCTTTTCTGGCTTCCTCAGGCAATGCATACACATGATGCACATACATACATGCAGGCAAAATATCCATACACATAAAAGAAAATTTAAATCCTTGAAAGTGCTTTAAAATGAAAAGAAAATGTGATCGTTTTGAATTTAAATAAAATTAACTATTGATTAATCACCAAGGTAGTAGTTATTGGATCTGGATATAAATCTGTGGCTAATTGTTAACTGTTATAGTATTGTAAATTATTCTAATCAGAAATCTCAGTGGGAAGATTTTAATGGTATAATTATTCTCTCCAATAAAATAACAATTAGTCGGCATAGTATTGTACTAATTGTAATTAACATAAGATATTGACAATGCATAAAAGCTAAGTATTGAAACACTGTAGAAAAATACTGCATTACAAGAAATCTCTACACGTCAAAGAACATTTAAACCACTTCTAAACTTTTTGTTTAATTAATAAATCATTTTGGAACAGTTTTAGATTTTTAGAGTAATTGAGCAGATAGTACAGAAAATTCCTATACAACCACTGTCCCTAGACAAAAACCTTCTCGTATTAGTGTGCTACATTATTAGAAATAATGAACCAATATTAACGAATTGTACTTGACATAAGTTGTGATTTTGATTGCTTCTTTCTTTATGCTGTAGCGTCCTATTGGTTTTGATAAATCTATAATGCATAATGTACCATATCAATCAGAATGGTATTGATACTGAATAATTGCTTTGTCTATCAAGTACATACACAGTGAATTCTCGCTATTCCTATGGCCATGAAACACTGCAAATTCTCTTCTTTGTAATGTCTTTACCCTCTTCTTTTCTAGTGTCTCATGTTGGTGGAATAATACAATATATAGCTTTTGGAGACTGTCATCTTTCATGTAGAAATATGAATTTATGATTCTCTCAAGTCCTTTTGGCCTGAGGGATTATTTAATTGTTGAATAATAAGGACCCACTGTAAGGATGTTCAGTAGTTTATTTACATACTTCCTTGCTATAGGAAATGATGTTTCCTTCCATGTTTTCATGACTTTCAAGAGAGTTCCTGAACATTTACATTCAAGTAACTTGCACATTATTGCCCAGGTTAGCTGGGTATTTACCCAGTTTAGGAGGAGGATTTGTGGATTGTATTATAGGAACACATCTCATTTTGTTAAGAAATTGCACAACTCTCTTTGTAGAAGACTGGTGTCTGAATTCATCCCTGCAATCAACTTGTTTCTCTGGATCTTGACCAGAACTTATCTTTAATTTTGATGAGTAGATACCGAGTTTTAGACACATTTATCTGTAAATGGCTCACCAAAGCAATAGATTTGAGGTAGACCATCTAATAACCAGCTAACCTAGAAAATGAATTACATCTAGAATAGGACTGGGCATGAGCAAATGTATATTAAATAACTATAGCTTTGCTTGTTGCAGACTGGGGTTATAACAAAGAAAGGTTGTATAGGCAAGATGAGCAAACAGACATTGTCTATCACCAAAGTTAAAGAAATCTGTCCAACAAGTAGTAGCTATGATAAGAAAAAAGGTGTTAGGCTTTGATGATGAAATGACCCTAACAGGCTCACTTGTTTGAACATCCTTTTGTCCAGCAGGTGGCACTATTTGGTGGCATTATGGAACAGGAAGAGGGAGCATTACTGAAGGAAGTGGGCTGAGGGAGGGCCTTCAGGCTTTATAAACTTCACTTCCTTTTCACTTTCCTCTTTCTGAGTTCAGATGCAGGGCAGCCCTTGTGCCTCTGTTGCCTTGTCTTGCCTTTCCTGTCTGCTGACATATCTTGCTCATCATGATGGACTGTTTCTCCCTGGAATGTTAAGCCCAAATAAGCCCCTTAAAGTTGCTCCTGTTAAGTATTTTATCATAGCAGCAAAAAAATAACCAAGATATGTGGAAATCCACATTTAATCAGAACTATAAAATATACACCTAAACAATTGTTTCAGTCCACAAATGTTTCCCACTCTTTAACCAAAACTAGTTTATGTTGCTGGCGCTTCTCTCCAGCTCCCAAGTCCCGCCAGTCTCCGAGCTCCCAAGTCCCGCCAGTCTCCGAGCCCACTTATAAAATAAACACACAGACGCTTACATTATTTAAACTGCTTGGCCATTAGCTCAGGCCTATCATTGTCTAGCTCTTACTCTTATATTTAGCCCATTTCTATTAATCTCTACTTTGCCACGTGGATCGTGGCTTACCGGTACCTTACATCTTCCTTCTCCTCCTGTGGCTCCAGCCAGTCTCCCCTCCTCCTTCCTGTTCCCTCAATTCTCCTCTCTATTAGTCCCGCCTATACTTCCTGTCTGGCTACCGGCCAATCAGCGCTTTATTGATACAGAGTGATATCCACAGCAAGTTTACAAATGGCTGTTATTTGGTAAGCAGGTAATATAACATGATAATTGAGAAAAATTGTCACCCCTTGAGGTATATGGTCCCTGATTTAATCAAATGATCTCCATCACACAGATTCTGAAGTACCCAATTATAGAGGCATATTATTCTCCAGAAATTGCTTCAGGGAGAGGTCTGCCTTATTTGAATTTCTCAATGTACTTCTATTGGAATTATATCCACATGACGTCAAAGGAAAAGAACATAATAATTGCATTTCTGGTATATGTTTGTAATAAGTTTATAGTACCAAAAACATTACTAGCTCATTCTTGAAATACAAATGGAAAACATAAACAATGACCAATGCTCTGCATTTTTCCCCTATGCAACACATTTTCAAACCACTAAATGTTTTCATTCTCAGCCTCTGTTTTGATCATCTGTCTTATGTGTTTCTTCTGCTACAAGATTCATACAAGAGAATCCTGATGTCAACATGGCCAGCACGAACCCATCAGAGAATACTGGACACAGAAATTGCAACAAGGTAATAGAAATAATTTAGTGTTACTACACCCTGCTGGCCAGAGGGGAGAATTCTGTTTAAACATACAATTAGGTGGTGAATCATTTAAATGTTGCTGCATGTCTTGACTCTAGTCTAGAACTTTACTTCTTATCAATTGATTGTGGTTTGATAGTAATATTGGAAGACACATGGTCTGGAGAGATAAACTGCCCAGGAAAGGCCAAACCCACTCAGTGTTTACTTTCCTTAGACTCTGCTGAACAGGCATGTTTCCTTGGTTCTGAGTTTACAAAGGAGCAAATTTCTAATTCAGTGTCTGCATTTCAGACTTGTGGATATTTACACATGGGAGAAACTTCATGGTATTGTACTTGGTATGAATTGCATGTAGTGCCTTTCTCTGTAAAAGTAAAGATGCATTCTTAGGGTGTATATTATTCTCAGGATATACTATGTTTTTTTGTATCAATAAGGTTAGTGGCTTTAATTGTACTTCCTTTTGTATTATCTGTGGGGAAAAACAGTTAATTACTATGATAACAAACTGGATTCTTTCCCCAGGTTTCTGATTTCTAATTGCCAATTTAGTACCTCCGTCAGCACTCATTGCTTAAGAAATAAAATGTGAAAGGAGGAAAGTGATGAAATTTAGAGATGACTTGATATAGTGTGCTAATTTCCCACACCATAGCCTATAAAATGTTTCTTTCCTTTTTTCAATCAATCAAGACTCAACATTATGGCTGTAATTCCCAGGGTAATGACAGGAAATGCTTACCCCAAGATATCTCCTTACTAATTTTCTAAAGAAACAAGATGTCCATGTTGATCAGTATTTTATCTTGCCTTAGCTGTTCATTAATGTCAATACAAAAGTTCATGAGGTGTAAAATCCTGAGGTTAAGATTGAGCAGCTATTACAAGTGAACCTTCTGGTCTAAAGTAAAAGGCTCAGGGAATAAATTACTCTCTTACATATCCCTGCTTGCTGGCTCAGGAGGAATTTCTTTCTTCCCTTTTCTTTCTTTTTTTTAAAAAAAACTATTTTATAAGTTCACATGGAAGCTTCTTCACATTTTTTTTTATTACTTTCCTTGTGGTAAACTCAGAAAAGAAATTCACTCTGTCTGAATGAAATCTGTTATTCCTCATCCTCTGAAGATTTATACTTCAGTTAAAATTTTTCTTTCAGTATAGGAAAAAAAGGTGTAATTTTTTAGAACCTCTCCTTTACTGTATTTCTAGTATTTTTTTTGTAGAAATAAAAATCAGTTGTAGAGTATACTTTCTCTTTTTATTATGACTTGATACTTTGCTGTTGACCAAAATCCAAACTATAATTTAGTATATATAACAAGGGATAACAAGAGATGCCAACATAAAATGCATTGCTCGAGAAAGTTTATAGAGATTTCCAATAATCAAGGTCCTAATCTGCGTCATTTTATCAAATTAATTTTCTTATTCTTGGTGAATATTTAGATGTTCTCTTTCTTTACCTTAGCTGCATTAAAGTCTTCTGTGCCTCAAATCAGTAAAATTATATTTCTTATTCATATAATAGACCAAGTAGAAGTTACTTGCTAATGTAAGGCTTTCTTTGGGATGACTCAAGGACCATCGTATTTGTTTTTGATCTTGTCTATGCCACCACCAATTAACAAAACTTTCCGGAATGATGTTATTATTTATGATACTAGCAGGTAGCAACAATTAGCTCTTCAGCTATTTAGTAGCTGAAATGCGACTAGTTTAATAATGTAAAATAAAATCATCAATGATTTTGAGCTATTTAAATATAAATGGTGGCTTGAGCTATCAGCTGTTGTCATACTGCAAATACAGGGGCCTCTTTATATTGTGTGTAACACAGCTAGAAATGGAGTACAGGGTGCATTAAGTGTATAGGCACTTTGCAAGCCTTGACGTTGAGAAGATGTGAATAAGTTCTGATGACATTTCATTGTGTAGGGCTCAATAACCTAGACACATGTAGTCAAAGGAGGGTAAGGAATTTATTTCTCAGCAGGAAAAAAAGGAGTACGATAAAAGTTTTAGTGGGAAGTTAGCATACTTTCTGCTATGAACTATGCCTGTTAAATATCTGATTAAAAGAATGCAAATTGTTTTTGAAATTTTTAATTAAGTAATTGAAGTATCATCAGACAAATCCCAGAATCTTTCTTATTATATTGAGCACTTGACTGTCATTGAACAAAAGATGGTAACTGTGTTTAATAAATGCATATTTGATGAACAAATCAAGAATTTAGCCCAGAGGTGTGAAATTGAAATATGCCTCTCACACTTTGCTTGTTTTTTTTCATCTGGATATATACCGCTGCTGGTCACATAATAACAGCTCTTAGAAGCATGCACTGGGGCAAAAGGCAGAAAATGGCCTTGTCGAATCTTGTCTCCTGAATATTAACATGCTCAAAGGTCTTTTGTTATGTGCATTTCACCTTGCAGACTCATTCCTCAGTGGCCTGGTGGCCCAGGCCTTAATCCTATAAGCTTGCAGCATCCATCTATTTTCTATGTCTCCTATTACATCAGTGCTCGGCCCACTTTAGCACAGCTGACACTTGCTGCCATGAGTGCTGACAATCATCTTCATCCAGGTATTTGTTTTTCTCCCTGGCTGCCAGTTAATGGTCCTCACTGTACTGAGCTGAACTTACTAACCCCGTGTGTGATTGAGTTCCAAACACCCACACAGGAAGTTGAAGAGCTGCCTGGGGAACTTTTATCTTTTACTTTGACAGGACTTGGATTACCAGTTCTTTCTCTATTTCTTCTTTAAAATGGGCTTTTCAAATAATGTTAGTAAACACCTGCCAGAACTGAGAGCCACTGTAAACTGTACCCTAAATATAAATGACAGAACTAGTATGCATGTACATGAGTTTTTATTTCTAAATCTGCACTGACACATTTTTACACAGTTTTACTTTTGACTTCCTAGTGCTGTCTGCAAATAGTGTTTCATTAGGGACCAGAGTAGAACTTCAAAGAAACAAGGCAGTTTAAAAAAAATGGTTATGTAAAGTGATCAAAGATAATATTTCAATCCTTTCCTTTTGGGATATTTTGAAATTACCAGGTTTTCTTTCATTTTGGTGTTTCTGAACTGAGTTCTCTAAATGTACTGAGACTGTGCAAATATCCCAGAAAAAAAAAACCCACTAAGCAACAAAAATAGGACAACAAAAATGTTTAACAAGCTCACAAAGAAAAGTTCTTCCACTCCATATTTTATTTTCTTAGATTTTGTATCTGCTTCTGTAATTTCTTTCAAATAGATTGAATATCTTTAAAACTGTTACCAAAGCATTTAAATTAAAAATAATGATAAATCAAAAAATACCAAGTGACAAAAGCTTAACATGCTTTATGTTGTCATCACTATGTCTATGGATGCTTCAGAGAAAAGAGACTATTCCAGAGCATTTTTACAGCAAGAAATGAATTGAATGAGTTTGGCTCATTATGCACATTACATGTACAATAATATATAATATTGAACAATTCGTGTGAATATTTTGATACTTATTCGAAGGCTTGATTATTAAAACTGTTATTATCTATATGTACTAAGTTGCCAATTAGACTAATTATTTGCTTCTCTAGTCTTGTTTAAAAACTTAAAATACTATTGTGACTCCTTAGGTCCCATTAATAATTCTACTTTATAAAATTAGAGGTATACTATTCCATAGCAACATTTTGCAGCAATATTAAAATGGTTTTAATTCCAGGACACAATTAAGTGGCATATATGAGAAACATGTTACTCAAATTAATAATTCATGAAATAGTTACCTAAGCCAGTTACTTTGTTTATTGAGTAACTATGGCATGTTATTTTCAAGTCTTTATCTTTAGTATAAAATACCCAAGCCCAACACTGGATAACTGGCTGTAGGTAAGACAGAGGCAAACTGATGGGATTAGAGTAGATGATTTAGGCTGAGGGAATATGAAAGTTTCCTCAAATGGAAAAAATATGACAATATATGTGTTCGTAAGATTTGTGGAGAAGACTACCATATTGGGTTGAAAAAGAATCATCCTGTTTTCTCAGAAAACTGGGAATCATTCTACCTCAAGACCGAGCTATACCACTCTTGGGCACATACCCAAAGGATGCTCCATCCTACCACAGAGATCCCTCCTCAGCTATGTTCATAGTGGCCTTATTCATAATAGCCAGAAACTGGAAACAACTTAGATATCCCTCTACTTAAGAATGAATAAAGAAAATGTGGTTAACTTACACAATGGAGTATTACTCAGCTATTAAAAAGAGAAAGACATTATGAAATTTGCAGAAAAAATGAATGGAACTAGAAAAAATCATCCTGAGTGAGGTAACTCAGACTGAGAAAGACAAACAAGGTGTGTATCTCACTTATTAGTGGATGTTAACTGTTTTAAGTAAATGATGATCATGCTTTAACTTGTGCTCATTTATGGCTAGCTTTAAAAAAAACTTAAATCTGTTTCTCTTCATCTACATTATGCCTTGGGGCACTAGGTCTTCTGCATATACTTTATGGTTGTTAGTTTGATTTTTTTTGTGGGACTCCTAACAAACACAGTGCAAGTGTTTCTGACTCTTTCTCTTCTTTGGACCTCTTTCCTCCTACTGTGCTGCTTCACCATGCTGCTTTGATATGAGGGTTTATGCCTAGTCTTATTGTATCTTGTTATGCTATATTCAGTTGATATCCTGGGATGCCTGACCTTTTCTGAAGTGAAATGGAGGAAGAGCAGATCTGGGAGAGATGGGAGGTTGTGGTGGGTGGACACTGGAAAGAGTAGAGAGAGGGGAAACTGCAGTTGGGTTACATTGAAAAAATTAAAAAAAGATGAAAGAAGGAAGGAAGGAAGAAAGAAAGAAAGAAAGAAGGAAGGAAGGAAGGAAGGAAGGAAGGAAGGAAGGAAAGAAGGAAGGAAGGAAGGAAGAAAGAACCATCCTGGATAGTGAGTTGAGCAATTGCCCTCAAATGAAAAATGAAATTCCCCTACTTCCAGTCTCACAACTGAAATGCTGGGGATCGGAAGAAAATACCAACCCTTTAATGTGATATGTTCACTCATGTACATTCCATATCATGTTCTCACATGTGAGAGCAATAATTTTTACCATCAGTATCTAAGGGTGTCCTGATGGTAGAGAAGTAGCACTAGGTCATAATTTTTTCAAGGATTTTCGGGTATTATTTTATTCCTGTATATTTTTCTTTCTCTATTCCATTTTCAATTCAATAACCTCCTTCAGAAAGGTAGCACAATAAATGGGAACGAGGTGCTTTAGATAGGGAGAATGACTTATATTCTAACTCAAGCCATCATGGTGCTATGATCCACACTGTTATGCACTTCTCAGTTTGTGTCTGCTCATAACATGAGAGCTCATTTGATACATCACTAGAAATAATTTTCATAATGCAAGAATTGAAGTCATTCCAATATGAATAACAAAGGCATCTTCAACCTGGTTTACAGGAGTTATGGAAGTGAGCAGAAAAGACAGTGTAAAATCAAAATTATTAAAGATGGAGACTAATTTTCATAGGGCAATAAAGAATAAATCTGTTTGCCTCATTGTTGGCAATTGTACCCACAGCCTTGAGTAAGCTGTGCACCACTGAAGTGTATTCCTAGCCCTGAGAATATATTAATAGAGTCTGAAAATTTTTTTAAAAAGAAGTATAGGATATTTTGAGTCCTATTTGAGATTTTATTATGATTTAGTCATTGAAATAATTTTTTCAAATGAGGTGATCAAGTTTAGTAGCAGCATTTTAAATGAGACATTCTGCAACTTACCTTGTAAGTGGTTCATTTTTTAAATTATTTATTTGATCTTTTGAAATTATAATAAATTACATTATTTCTCCCTCCTCTTTCTTCCCTTTAAGTCTTCCCATATACCTCTCCTTTCTGTCTTTCAAATCCATAGCCTCTTTATTTCATTAGTGATTGTTACATGCATGTATGCATATTTTATATATAAGCATATGTATATGCATATACATATATATTTCTAAATATATCCTGCTCAGTTTGCATAATGTTGCTTGTATGTATGTTTTCAGGGCTATTTGCCTCTGGACAACCAATTGATGTGCTCTTCCCTGGGGAAGATTATTTCTCCTGCTCTCAGCACCTTTTTTTTTTTTTTTTTTTTTTTTTTTTTTTTTTTTTTTTTTTTTTTTGCCTGTGGTTCTTTGCATAGGGTAGAGGCCTCATGGGGATTTTTTGATGGAGAGCTCTCAATAGTTAAAATAGGAAAAACTATGGCTATTCCAGAAAACTTGAGAAGCATGGTTCATTGAATTTGAGGACATGATGTTGAACAAGAGACACATATGAGAAGGGAAGCAGGATTTTCCAGATGCAAAAATATAAAGAACCTGATGTGCCGTGATAAATGAGGATAATTATAAAACAGTTAATTCATATGTAGGGCACCTGGATGTGTCTTGGTATTTTATTAGATATGGCAACAACATAGGTGAAATGATACATTTTCATTTTGATAGCCATTTAATCCATGAACCTCATTTTACTGTCAGTATCTCATGTATGTAACGGAAACATGAATAGCATCAATTTTTCATAAATGTTGTCAAGTCACTTGGTGCCTTCACTAAATAAAGATACATGATAAACCTATGAGTGAGCAAAAATAAACGTGCTGATGTTGTTTTTTCTAACCTAACAACTATGACAAAAATGCCAGGAAGTCAACAGAGCACAATCTTCAAAACTTGTAGTTTGTCTGATTTTATTCTGAAAAGGAAAACAGCATGAAAGAAATCAGTGATACTAAGCATCAAAAAAGTTATAATTTCCTGACATACTGTTAAAGCTTTGTTCTTCATTTTGTGGGGATTCCCTCCACAGTATTTACAGAGAGAATAAACTGATTTCAATAGCTTGCTTGGTTTTGTTATTAGAGGAAGTTCATCCTTTTTATTTGAGTGAGACCTCCAATTTCCAATTGCTGCATTTAAAATACATGCCTGGTAATTGCATTAAAAAGCTAATGCTTTATTAGTTATCTTGGAGATATCCAAGATACGTTGACTTTCAAACATCATCTGCTATTAAGAAGACAAGGTAAAGTTGTGAGAGTAACTATGGACTGGGAACTTGTTTTCATTCCTTCTCTTTAACCACTAGAGAGCAGTCAGCTTTTAGGCCCACCTGGCTAACTCCACAGCCTCTGATCCGCAGAATAGCATCTCATCAATAGAAGCAGGAGAACAATCCCCAAAATGTACACTGCTTGCATCAAATCCAAAATTCCTGATAAAATTTGATATAAGAAGTGTACATTTTGGAGTTCTTAAGTTTGGCGAACAGCTTAAAAATCAGTATAATTATTGAAAATATTTAAAGCAATGTGAGAAAACTAATTTAGACAATTCTGTGTTGTGTTTCTAGAGTGATTATTTTTAAATCAAGGCCACATCAGAAATATTTTGGTAACAATTCTACTGATAAGCACATGGATCTATTGCACAACACTCTGTAGAATGTAGGTCAATCTAGAGCATGCTGTATAATTTTATAGTATTTTAACTTTACATTCTCTAATATCTGTCTGTGATTTAGCTACAAGTTAAAATTGTAATTTTTGTGTGTGCCTGGAAGTTATAATACTAAATTTTTAATGATATAGAAAAGTCACATTTTTAAAATAATTTTATATTAGTATTTTTTTTTGCTGTATTCAAATAAAATTGTGAAATTATTCCAGGTTATTTAGTCTGAGTGATTCACATTTAATATGCCTAATGCAATACTGTGTTGTCTGACTGTCAGTGGAAGTACAGTGATGCACACAAATGTGTGCAGGAACATTCATTTCTTCAATTCACACGAAATCGTCACATTGTTACATGTATTTAATAATCAGGAACAATTTTCACGTTATAATTTTAAGATTAACTATGAAAATTTAAGTGCCCATTGTTACTCTGCAATTACAAGTATCAGTGAACACTTTATCATCGTTTCAGTTTTATGATTGTTTGTGCCCAAACAGTTGAGCTTAAAATTTTAGGTATGAGACCCTCTCTTTAGATACATGTAATTGCATAAGCGAAATTAATGAGTTTATGAATGGGAAACATAAAAACAGAGTGGTGAGGAATGACTTGTTACTCACTCACCCTTGAGGTCATCAGATACACTACTTATAATTGTTTTGGCTCATGATATTTGTCCCACTTACATCTGTTCTATTTGCGATAGGAGGAAGAACTATAAGCTAATATTAGTTGAAATGGTATTTTCAGATATTTTGCACATATTATTCATGCTTTTCAAAACCAAAAACTTGGTGATGATTAAAATAGAAATTAACTAAGCTTTATCACTCATCAAAGAGCTCAGTTAAAGAACTGAATATGTACAAACTTATTTTCACTATCTTCTAGCTTTCCTTTCATTCATCTCTTTATTTTTATTCATCATCATATTTATTTTTCTTATAATATTTTCATTCTATGATTGAAACACTATGTGATATTTGGATTCATGCATGTTTAGGCCAGTAATCAAGCCAGAAGGGTAGCACATAGAAGCCCCAGATTTTAGCCATTTCTTTGTGGTGGGTTTATGACATTCTGCCATGCATATAAGGTAGCCTTTGTTTTCGTCAGTTATGGTGTAGGGGATACTGCCTGTTGAGTCACTTATTCCCTTCACACTTCCTTCCTGTTGTGACTAATGTCTGTTACCTACCTTCAGCTCTCAAGATTCCCAAGACCAACTAGTGTGCCTCCTGCTTATGAGTGAGAACATAGAACAGTTTGTCACTTCACCTGACCTTGTTTACTTAGTGTACTGTTCAGACTTTTGTCACCGTAACAAAGTACCTGAGAAAACTACTCAAGGGGAATTTTATGAAATGACTGAATTCATTTTTCGTTGTTTTGTTTTTGGTTTTTCGAGACAGGGTTTCTCTGTGTAGTCTTCATGTCTGCCCTGGATCTCGCTCTGTAGACCAGGCTATCTTTGAACTCACAGAGATTCACCTGGCTCTGCCTCCTGAGTGCTGGGATTAAAGGTGTGCACCACCACCGCCCAGCTGAATTCATTTTTTACAGGCTCCTGTCCATTGTGGTACATAGGTTTGATAGATTATCGCATATCATGGTCGAGTAGAAGTAGAAAAAGAGGGAAATCTAGAAAGTCTGTAGAACTTTCTAAGCCACACTTCAGTGACTTCAATTCAGGCCCCATCTCCTAAGGTTTCTCACCTCCCCAAACATCTTCACCAGCTGGGAAGCTTATGCAGACACAAAGACATAACAAGGAAGAGTATGTATATATTGTATGAGCACATCTCAACACAAATATATGAATATATGTGTATATGCCACTTTTTAAATTCATTTATTTACTAATAGACTTAATTTGGTGGTATATTGTGATAAGAACTGTAGGTGTCTTTTGACCTGCTGATTTCATTTTCTAGGACTATTCTCTATAGGGAATTGATAGATGTTCCATTCTGAATAATCTGAAGAATCCACACATGGTCTTCCCTCATAGTTGAACTAAGCTAATTCCTAGGAATACTGTACACGTGCTCTTCTCTATATATCCCATTTGTCATTTGTTAGTCTTATGTCTTTTTTAAATAAACACCATTCTCACTAAAGTGAAATTGTATCTATCTCATGGTAGTATGGTTAAAGGATACATTATCACTGTGGATCTTTCTATGTCCTGTAAAAAGAGATGTTTCTATCATCCTTTGACCACTTTTGATGCTTGATTAGACTGATTTTGGAAAGTCATATTTTTTTTTCAAAAATCCATTTAATAAAAGTAAATTAAAAGGTCATATAGTACTTGCAGCTCATTAATGACTTCTCTTCATTGTCCTCACATCTTGCCCCTTGGAAATTTCAGGAAAGTTAAAAATGGTAAGATAACATTTTACTCGTGTCTAGAAATTGTATATAAATTGATAAACATAATTGATAAACATAGGCAAGTGTGGTAGAGGAGGGAGAACGTTCTAGTTAACCTTCACTTCCCAAAACTTTTCCTACTGAAAAAGCAAGCATGAGTTGAATATCATGATTCATTTCTTTTTTTTTATCACACCAAAGAAATGTGAAAAGAAAAGGTAATATTATTTGTATTCCACAATGCAGAAGATGGTTTGAAATCAAATGAAACCAACCAAATGTCAAATTTCAAAAGACAGATTATCTTGAAATATTAATGCTGACAGCAACTGCCTAGCACAAGAATTCTAGTCTTTATGTTCAAACATTTCATTTAGAGGTAGCTTCATCATCCCAGTCCTTCAGGAATCATTTCTGACTACTCTCATTTTCTCTGTACTAACACATAGTCCTGGAACTGTTCAACATGCAAGCAGCATCCAGCCATTCTCTTCCTCTCCACATCCTCATTGTAATCTAAACCTCCAGAATATGCTATACTGAGGTTATTATAACAGGCGTCAGCTCCTTTTCTACTTCTGCTCATCATCTGGTTAGTTTATGTGGACAAAGTAGCCCTGCCAGGTACTTCCTATTAGCTCAAAGCAGTCACATGGCTGCTTATCTCAGTGTCAAGACCACATCCATTAAAATAGACCTGCTGCCCCTCACATCCCACTTTCTGCCTCCTTTCCTGTTGCTTGATTTTTGTTTTATTTGATGCCACAATCCTCTTCTCTTGCCTTTCAGGATGTACTTGGCATGTCCCATCATCGGGACTGATGCATCTTCAGTTTGTTCTGCCTGGGGCTCTTTTATCTTAATCCTTCTTTTTTGTCCTTGCAATTAAAAACTTAGCATTCCTTTTAAAACTGTGTTTTTTCTCTCACCATCAACTTATCATATTATGTATATTTTATATATACATCTTTATATTCTATTTTGTCTTTATGTTAAATGAAATTAAGTAGATTTTCATTTTTCAAAGTTTTACGTGCAATATAGTTGATATTTTAAAAGTAGAATTTTTAGAAGTAGAATATTTTTCCTAGACGGAGCAATTAGAGAATTGGGATGGCCTGATAGTATTCTCAAATAAATTATGGCTTATTTCATTAATAAAAATTTCCCAAAACTACCAAGATATTTTCATAGGGGATATTATTGCTTTAATTTTTGTAATGTGTATCATTATGTTCATGTTGTTAGTGTTCTGGAAGCCTCACTAAAATGACCCTTCATCTCATAATGCTAGCAAACTTCAGGAAGAGTGAAAGCTTGAGGTTACAAAATTAACACCAGAAAGAACGTGGCCTTATGCATAAAGATAGAATAGTTGCTGTTTTGAGTTATAATTCAGAGAATGAAACATGCTTTTAACCTCAGCATTTCTGATGCTGTAACTTTGTAAAAAAGGAAAAAAAATGAACTTTTACCTTTTCGTTTATTTTTCCTTTAGGCTTCTATATTGAGAATTAAATCTATAGCATTTAAGATTTAAATAGTATTTCTGTGGCTTGTAAAATATTCTAGGATCATCATCATACAAAAAATTAAAGGAAAATATGGTCTTCTGTCTCACTGCATTATGCATTCACAGCTGTAATGACTCAATTACCTTAAGCAACAGAACAATAACTTTCTGTTATTTAAGGACTTTATAGACATAGACCCACTGTCTTATTTAGTTGTAAATTTCAATATAATCTCATCTCAGTATTTTATCTATATATTGAATGATTTTTCTCTCTTTCTCTTTCTATATATATGTTGATTCCTTTGGTCAGTGTCTTTAATTTGATTACTTTGCCTTGGAATTTTCCAGTCTCTGTGGCATTAAGAGAAGTTTACAACTGGAGATATTGCAGCGCTATTATAGAGAAGCACACTTGAGTGGAGTTCTGATGATCTTTATTATACCTTAAAGGACTTAAATGCTTTATAAGAAAATTGCAGTATGAACTTGAAGACTCTATTTTACTAATATTTAGGGCAAATTTTTCTTTTAAAATCTATTTTGATTTTGGAAAACAGGAAATATTAATCTTGTGCTTTTCAACATTGATCTCCATTAAGGAATATTTTGACATAGGCTCTCCACTTCAAAGCTACAAATGCCACAAAAGTGAATGTGAGATGGAGAAATTCAAGATGGTCCTTATCAGTAAGGGTTGCTCAACTTGGACAATTTACTTCTTATCTTAAGAAGTTCATCATTCTTTTAAATCAAGGATAATTGTTTACTCAAGAAATTCCCTGGCTACCTCCTTATTGCTGACTGCTTATTCTTTCTTTTCTGGGATGACAAGGAAAATTAAACATGGCCTCCCAAATGAAATCTTTTCCTATGATTATTTCTCTTCAAACTGAAGCTCCTATCAGACACTGAAAAATGTGACACATTCCTTTTCCACTGTAAACCTTGCCATGATTCTAGGGACTTAAGTTTTCTGCAGGTGTTTCTTGTAAACACTATTTTGTCCCAAATTCCTCTTTACCTTAATTCTAAGTATTACCAGGCCCTTGAAGCTAACATAAACATGTTACCACTGTTTACTATTACAAATGTTTGTTGAAAAGTCAGAATTTCCTCCCCTGGCTTCTCATATGCAGTGTAGAGTATATCAATTGCATAGCATTCAGTAAAGGATGTTTTACTTATCTTCTTATCTTATCATGGCCCATTGCTAGAAAAGAACTGTCTTATCTACATTTTTGTAGATGGCTTAGATGTTGGTTAATCACCTGAAGCCCATTCTCATCTAATTCTTACCTCTCTGCTCTCTCTACACCTAGCAAAATCTCCACTCAACATTAAAACAGCAAAACAACAAACACTAATTTTGAATCAAGCTTAATATTTGTCTTTATGCCTATTTAACTCACATCACTGAAAATGCCTCTGTGATTTGTATAATTGCCAATGGCAGCTAAAAAAATTCCAATTTTTCCCCTAAAGTCTGCCTTCTGTTACTCTAATCTATTACTTTGTCATCCAAAGCTGGAATATGATTATACAATCTAAATCTATTCTCCTCTCAAATCTTTACATAATGTCAATCACAGAATTCTAGTAATTGTGTTCAAGTAACTTTGAAGTTTGTCTTGACATTTCCCCAGGACTGTTCCTCATTTCATTTTAGTGCTTAATGCACTTGTCTTAGATTATTGTGAAGGCTTAGAAGTGACTTCTTCTTCTTCTTCTTCTTCTTCTTCTTCTTCTTCTTCTT
>CABHPH010156187.1:9495-49825 GCA_902168325.1 Peromyscus nudipes
AGTCTTGCACAGGGTTTTTGAACTAGCTATAATTAATGATGAGTTAGAAGCAAGGAATACTGGTGTTTATTTTAGTGTCTTACCTTAAAGAAGTTTAGGCTAGTAAGGCTTTTGTAATTCTAAAATGTCCTAACGTATAACTGAAGCAAATTTATGCACTGCATTTGACAGTCATAATCTTACCATGAAGTTTCCCAGGTCACCAGGGTAGCGAGATCCCTTTTAGTCTAATCCATTCCTCACCAACCATCATTTCTATCCCATCCTCCTCTCCACCCCCACAGTCATCACCCAAACACATACCAAAGGATTCCTGGAAAAAGCGAATCCACATTAAAACTGGCTGGCATTTGTAGTCAACACTAGTGTAAGTCTTGATGATCACTTGAAATTTACAATATGTATAATCTAATATCCATGACCAACATTAAACACGAGAAGGCTAGAATATATGCTGAACTTTCTATTTCTTATTAGTTGTCTACTGTGCAAAGGCAATTCATTTCATTATCAGACAGAGAAACAAAATCAGTGGATGAGAGAGGAGTGAAGGGTGGTGCTCACTTTTCTAGAGGGTGGAAAAATAATGTGCTTCAATATCATTACCCATCTTAGGGCCTCATGGACCTGAGAGCTTTGTAAACCTGACAGCTATTAGCACACTTCTGAACCAAATTGTTTTTGATGCCCAGAGTCTCCGTCTTTCCTTCTTCCACAAGGATTTCTCGGTTGCCTTCATTTTTTCACAGGAAGAGGTTACAGTTTGGAAAGACATTGCTAGGCTTATTCAGACTTCTAGCATCAAGTAGGGCTTCTCCCCGAGTCACTGTACCCATGTTCCCCATCCTTATTCATTTTTGGCCCTGTTCCCAGTCCTAGGACATTCCCACTTAGCTTCAGTTGGAGTGTTACCCATTAAATTCATATGTGTTTAGTTTCTTCTGGTTGAAATTTTAATAGCTATTACATTGCACAAATGTAAATAGTCTCCAAGTATCTACTATGATTTATACTTTCTGCAGAAGTGAAGAGATCTTGTCACTAGCTACTCCAAATTGGGGCGTTCTATTAACTTTGGTTTAGCTCTACGTATCCTAATGCAAGTAACAGAGTAAGAAAAATTTCATGGCATAATTTGTGGTAATGCACAGAAAATATTAATAAGAACATATTTTGGTAGATCAAAAAATTACATTTTATATAATGTAATGACATTGCTACACTGCAGTTCTTTGAAAAATATTTAAATGTCACATTTAAAAATTATTTGTCGAGTTCATAATGTATAATGCTTTTTATAGTAGGTCTAAAACCCAGCATGACCAATCTGTATTAATGAAAATAACAAGACTGGCTTATGGTTAACAGACGTTGAATTTAAGGGGCCAAAGGAAGTAGCCTGTGCTATGGGGAAAATCTGTCTTAATCTGTTCACCAGAGTAGAGCAATGTTATAACTTATCAAGCTACACATATAAAACTTGTGCTTTTATTCTGCAAATATTATACTAGGAAAATATGAGTTTTTTATTTGGATAACTGTAATATTAATTTTTCAAAATGTCAGTATCTTCTACTGTGTTATTTCTTTTTAATTGCTTTTGTCACTTTTAAAACATTGGAAATTTTTTTTTCTGGTCCTTAGCTGGATTTGAAACAATAACCCAATAGCATACCATGTTTTCTCACTTGTTCTGTATTTTATTTGAAATAACAGATTAATGGCTTTGTATCTATTACCAACTGGGTTGCCTTTCCAATGCTTGCTTTTTTTAACTTCAATTTTTAGGCAAGTAAAGTCATCTCTTACTATTTTGGAAATACTTTCAACTTGGTCTGTTATTTAAGCTTTCCTCTTACACAGAAAATGTGTTCTATAAGCTAGAAAATCAAATATTCAGTCGTGAATATTCAAACAGCACTCTTAAGCAAATACTAGACCTTCTGGGTAAGAAATGCTGTTTGCTGTGGAATATATATATGTATATGTATACATACTATAGTTATATATTATATTATATTTATTACATTATGTTATAATATATATATTTAACTCCAGTCTCTTTGTAATTCTTTTAGAGATGTATCAAGAAAGCACTACATTCTGAATTTCAAAAACTTGATCATATGACAGTCACAAAAAAGAGACTAAGTAATGAGGACATTGTCTGCAAACTTCTGCAGGGTAAAGACAGCAGTGGTTAGCTTGTGGTTTGGGCCATAGTGTTGGCACAGTGTTTGGCGATAGTGATGGCGCTGATGTTGGAGTCACATGCTATAATGAGCTATTTTGAATGTCATTGGATAAGTCTTTGGGACACCTGGAAAGGGTAGGTATTATGATTATTACAAAGAATAAGGACTCAAAGAGAGAATCAATGATCTGACATGTTCTTGAGTTACTCTTTTAAGGAAACTGCAGTTTGGCTGTAATTGTACAGGATTTTCCTGAAGAATGCAGTGGTTTTCTGAGAAGCTCTGTCCTCTTATCCTGCTTTCTCCCTTCCTTTCCTGGTCTTTCAAATGATGTGGAACAGCAAAGCATCTTTGTGGAGACATCCAGGGGTTAATTGTTGTAGACAAAGGAGGAGCACTAGGATTCCAAAAGGAGACAAGGAAGTAGTTTGGGGGGAGGAAGAAAGCTGTGGATCTTTCCCTTCTGCTTATTCAGGTAGATTTTTCTTAGTGGAACATAGATACTTAGGAATGAGTTTGATTTGGTGGGTGAGACAATGAAGTACCTAACACAGTAAATAACTAAGCTCAAGAGAGAAGTCTTCACATCACTAAAAATAAACAGTGCTCTTGCTGGAAGGTAAGTCTAGATTAGTATTCCGAGGAGAGGGATTATTTTTTAGCATAGAGAGTCCAAAGAAGGATATACAAAGAAGATAATATACAGTTGTAAGAAGGAGTGGATAATGATTAGACTGAGTCTCAGAGAAGAGAATATGCAGGGGTTGGAAGGGAAGACACGATATTACATAGTACTTACTTTCCTAGAAACTTTATGAGTCACCACTGGGTAGCAGTAATGGAAAACTCCTTTCCCTAAGATCTGGGAATGTGATTGTTGCTTTCATTCTCCTCATGGGATTTAGCATGTGTTTGTAAGGCTTATTAGAGGTGCATGTGTGGGGAAAAACAAAATGAAACACTGTGTTGACAAGAGCTGTCTGTCAATGTCTAGGTTTGGATTGGCTCTACTGCTCTTGGCTTAATACCTCTGGCGTACTCAGCACATGCCAGACAAAGTTACTGAAAGGCTTAAAACAACAATTTTTAAACAAGAAAACTACAAATATGTTTTATTAATTAAAATAAGGAACAATTTAGATGAAAAATACCATTGGCTTCCTTTTGGACTACTTGCATGTTATAATTAGACATGCAGTGCTTTTAGACTGAAGATGTTTGTGCTTGTGAGACAAGGTCTCCAGCCCAGGCTGGCCTGCAACTCTCCATGTAGCAAAAGGATGAATGACCTTAAACTCCTGACCATCCTGCCTCCATGGCTTGAGTGCTGGAATTATCGTTATGGATCATCAAGTTTTATGAAGTGCTGAGGACCAAACTAACACAGCTACATCCTTGGCTCCACGCTGAAAATTCTCAGGCTCTCTTCTAAAATGTAGTGATAAACAGCAGGGGGAAAAAAGAGGCGGGGAACACAATCACCAACCACATTTCTCTTCAAGCACAATGTCTGTTAAGGTTTTTGTGAATTTGCAAGCAAGTTTTTATCCAACAGAATTCTAAGTTACCAAACTGAGAACACTTTGATTTGGGGAGCTGCATGTTTTTCCTAACATACTTTTTGAACAGGACAAGCAGAATATATATACTGGTTAGTGGTGCTCCTATATTGGAGCTATGTGGGTTTTTTTTCTGTTTAAAAACCTCTACAATAGTTCTTATCAAACTCTTAGCATTTCCCTCTAAGGAGAATAAATTTGGTAGGAAGAAAGGAGACATACACACACAAATGCACACCCACCCTATTTTTTTCTTCTCAGTTTAATTCTTTTAAATTTTATGTCAAATGTAGTGAGTCATTTATTTCAAGTCATCTATAACATTTAGCCACAGGTACCTTCAATTGTATTACTCATGATTTAGTGACTAAAAGATAAATAGACAAAAGTACACACACACACACAAAAAAAAACATGCAAATATGTCTACTTAATGACATGCAGGAAGCTAATACTGAATACACTATTGCCAGGTTAGACAGGTAGCTATAGATATTTACCAGGAAAAACAAAATTCAACTTTCGTCTTTAATTTTGTTTGTTTTCTTTTTTATATAAATTTATTTATTTATTTTACATTCCAGCCAGAGTTTCTCCTTCCCCCTCTTCTTCCAGTCCCTCCCCCAACCCCCCTCTGTTCCCACCCTCCAATCCCCTCCTGCTCCATTTCTGCTTAAGAAAGGGCAGGTCTCCTATGGAAATCAACAAAACATGTTGTATCAAGTTGCTGTAAGACTAAGCACCTCTCCATGTATTAAGACTGGGCAAGGTGACCAAGTATGAGGAGTAGGTTTCCAAAAGCCAGTAAAGGTGACAGAGACAGAGCCTGTTCCCACTGCTAGGGGTCCCACAAGAGGACCAAGCTACGCAACTGTAACAACATATATGCAGAGTGCCTAGATCAGTCCCATGCAGGCTCCCTGGTTGTCAGTTCAGTCTCTGTGAGCTCCTATGAGCCCAGGTTAGTTGGTTCTGTGGGCTTTCTTGTGCTGTCCTTGACCCCTCTGGCTCCTACAATCCTTTCTCCCTTCTTCGGCAGGATTCCCCAAGCTCCACCTAATGTTTGCCTGTGATACCCCTCCATCTCAAAACATTGCAAATTACTTCTGAAAATAAAAAATAAAATTCAAAATCCAACACATGAGTCCTTGATCATGTTTATATTTAATTTAATATGAAAATCAAGAATAACTAAATAAATCAATATATATAATAATTTCTATCCAAATACCTTAACTAAGAAGTAGTTACTTTACATGGGAAATATTTATTAAGCTGAAAAATGTGTATAAAATGAATATGGATTCCTAGGACTGTGAAATATGACTAAAAAGAGAATAAAATATAAAAATGTGTGAAATACATTTTGCTTTGACATAGTTGAGGGTGGTGCTGCCAATGAGGTGACCTGAATATGATGGGCTAGGTAGGACTGCCCTTTCAGATTGTTTATAAAAAAATGTAAATAAAGCTCTTTTGGTCTTTATGTAAAGTAACAGACAGAAAATGTAGTCTTTATTTTTCTCTCTAATTTGATCATGATCAATAATGCAAGTATTCTGCAACTAGTTCAAGGAACTTGCCATAGTCCAACAATATTTGAGCCCCTTGTCAGGATCAACTGAGTGTCATACTTGAGTTAAAGCCCAGGATTTTTGTAGTCTGTAGGTTTCCTGAACTACTTAATACCAGAAGGATGCTGAGTTATGTTTAATTTATGAATTCACTAGTGTCAGTACTTTTCTTCTTTCTATTCAGACAGAAAACAGACTTGGGTTTAAGAAAGATAATTTAATAATGTTGATACGATACAATGAATATCTGTTACAGAAACCCACAAGGATGACTCCAGCTTAGACTACTAGCAACAGTGGAGAAGGTTCTTAAACTGGCTTACTCTGATAATCAGATTGGTGAATACCCTAACTGTCATCATAGGGGTTTCATCCAGTAACTGATGGAAGCAGATGAAGAGATCCACAGTCAAGCACCAGGCTGAGCTCCAAGAGTTCAATCAAAGAGAGAGAAGAGGGATTCTATGAGCGAGTGCATCCCATACCTACAAAGACAACCAAACCAAGCTAGTAGGAACTCATGAACTTTAGACCAACAGCTGTGGAGCCTCCATGGAACTTGACTAGACCCTCTGCATGATGGATACAGTTGTGTAGCTTGATCTGTTTAAGGTGTCCCCTGGCAGTAGGATCAGGATCTATCCCTGGTGCTTGAGCTGGCTTTTTGGAGCCCACTACCTATGGGGGGACACCTTTCACAGCCTTGATGCAGGTGGAGGGGCTTGGACCTGCCTCAACTGAATGCACCAGGCTCTGCTGACTCCCCATGGGAGGCCTTACCTTGTTAGAGGGGGGGGGGGGGGGGGGGGGGTGGGGGAGGAAGTCTTGTGGGGCGGGAGGAGGAAAGAGAGGGGGATCTGTGGTTGGTATATAAAATGAATAAAAATGTCTTAATAAAACAAGGAAAAGGTGTCAAAGAGTCAATTTTGAAGTTTATAAGGAAATATATTAATAGATCAATAGTCAAAGTCATGAGGAAATGGCTTGCTGGTTATGAAATAGAAAAAAAATGAAGGAAACGCATTGTCTTAATTATTTTCTCCTTGCAATGATGGAACACCTGACAAAGGCAACTTCAAGGAGAAAGGGCTTATTTTTATTTGCAGTTCCAGAGGAATATAGTCCATCATGGTGGGAAAGCATGGCAGCAGGCAGGGAGGGCATGGCGTCAGGAACAGGGGACCATTCGAGTCACCTTTCACTTACAATCAGAACATATATAGAGAACAGGAAGTGGAGCCAGTCTAGAAAACCTACAGGCCCATTCTGAGTTACTGGTTTCCTCCTCAAGTTTCCACAGTCTTCTCAAACAGCTGTTGGCCAAGTACTCAAACCCATGAGCCTATGGGAGACATTTTACATTCAAACCACAATGACCTTACAGGGATTATCTCTGATAATTGTAGATTCACTCATCCATTTAAAAATTTCTTAGTAGATAGGAACAGAGCATAGTCCTTCTTTTCTATTGAAAATGATAATCACCCTTGAAATCTTTAAGTCTCAGGTAGGTAATCAGGCTGCCTACATAAGGCATAAATAACTAGTTATGGGGCTAAGCAGTAGAAAGATAAGGCAAAAAAGTTAGAGAAAACCATCTCAAATATCATTAAAGAAAAGGTTGGTATTATAATTTAGCTGTGTTGAAATAACTATGGTTTGGCAGTGGTGTTTGGGAATCTGACATGCTAAAAAAAATTGCATTATAGACACAAAGAACTCTGGTCTTTTGGGCTAGATAGAGCTCTGATCCAGTACCCTGGATAGCTCCGTGGCATGTCAATAGTAGTGATGTCTCCTAGGGATTTGCAGCAGATTTTCCAGAATGAGTTTTTCACATTGTCTTTCTAGTTACCAATGAACACATTATCATCATCATATCATCTGGAAATGTTTAACATTACCAGAAAATTTGAAGTGTTAGATATTCAGTACTAACCTTAGGTCTGATGAAATAACTTGTCTTTGATAGGCATGGGTGGTACAAACCTTTAATTCCAGTAGTTGGGAGCATGATGCATACAGGTCTCTGAGTTTGAGCCCAGTCTAGTCTACAAAACCAGCTCTGACCAGCTAAGGTTATATAGTAAGACATTCTGTTTTAGGAAAACAACACAACAATGAGAAAACTCTGTTTCTAAACTTTTGGCAGAGTTGCTGGGGAAGATAAAGAGCATGGTCTCCAAACCGATGGACAAATTAAGTCTTAGCATTTCTTTCATTCTTGGATTAGAATTAAGAATCAGCTCATGGAAAATGGACTCAACTTTACTGTAAATGAAAGAAATATTATTTATATTTATACTTACTTTTGTTTATCTCTTTGGAAGATGTACATAGATTGAAAAGGTTTGGAAAAACAGATAATTATATGTAGTAAATTGAATGTATTTTAGCTGTTAGGAAACTGGCACTTCACATTCATATAGATTCAAATACTTTTTAAACTAGTTAACATATCTTGTCTGTATTCTAAATTATAGAAACAATCATAGAAATGTAAAAATAAATTCAAATGTTAACAGTAATTATACATTTGTTATTCTTTTAAAACTTAAAATTTTACAAACTGATTATTTGTTCAGAAATGTTAATATACTCAAAAGACATTAAGTTGGTAATATGTGTTCACATATATTACATCTAAGACCACTCAAAATGTGCTAATATTAAATTATTAAATAAATAATATATTTTTAGGCACTGTGGAGCAAACGTATAATCCCAGAATGCAGGAGGCTGAATCAGGAAGATTGTTATAAGTTTAAATGTCAAAATATAAAACTCATTCTTCAGTCCATGTTACACATACACACACATACGAGAGAGAGAGAGAGAGAGAGAGAGAGAGAGAGAGAGAGAGAGAGAGGAGGCACTAAGAAGAAGTATTAAACAATCCTTGTCAATATTTTAATTGTGACTCCTTCTGGGTGGTAGGTATTACATGAAATATTTCTTTTATTAAATATACATGATATTCTAAGTTTTCTAAAACAGTCATCAATGCATCAATTCTGAAATAAATGTTTCATAATTTGTGTCAGTAACATCATTTATTAGACTGTTATTCATCACTGTGGGCACTAGCTTATGAATGAGTGAGGAATCATGACATGACCCATTACATCACTGAACTTATCATTCATGGGGAAGACACAAAGAACAATTGAGAAAACTTCATATCATCAATTTAGTGATAACAAATTGTTATAAGCTCTTTTTGGGGCATGTAATAGGAACAAGGAGATCAGTGGTGTGCTATTGAAGTTTAAGTGCTTCTCAGAAATAAATGGGTAAAGAAACAAATAAGCTCACATGTACAGAGTTTTCAAATTCCTATACTTTAAGTACTTCCATGGCTTGTATCAAGCTATTGGCCTGGGGTGACAAGGCATGACACTGAGAATAATCACCACTGTAACAGAGGAACCTTTGCATGTAGCCCCAGAACACTAGTAAATGAAGAGCCATAGGAGTGAAGTGCTATATTGTGAAAAGGTAACAGAGGATGGTTTCTAAGGAGATGGCATTTCCATTAACCTCTGAAGAGTAAATGAGGGATCCAGTGAGAAAATAGGAGTAGAGCGGAGATGAGAAGAGAGATGCTGCATTAAAGGCTTACAGGAGAGAGCAGACGGTGTGAGAGTTTGTGTGGTTGTACTGGGATGGCGTGGAGAGGTTTAAAGAATATTCCAGACATGTTTAAATTATAAGACCAAATCTCTCTCTCTCTCTCTCTCTCTCTCTCTCTCTCTCTCTCTCTCTCTCTCTCTCTCTCTCTGTGTGTGTGTGTGTGTATATGTGTCTTCATAATGGTATGGCCACCAGAAGTATGAAATAGGGAACCTAGATGATGTATTTATTGTTTTGCCTTAATTACATTTAAAATAAATCTGAGTGTTTGGTTAGAATGACCTATGAGCATAAATGTGTCAAATGAATGGCAAATACCATTAAAATGTGCTCTTTTCTGAAGCACTCAAAAAATGCAGTTACAATCACAAAAGATTTTTGCGCAGAGGTCAGTAATATATACCCAGCACCAGAGGAAAGTAATATTGAAAAGAAAGGGAGACGTCCACTCAAAGCTGCTCTCTAAGCGTTTGTTCCAGTGCTGTCTTCACCACTCAGTTGCTCTCTGATTCTCGTGCCTTCTCTTGGGCTCTTTTCCTTCTGTTGATTTGTCTTGTCCAGCTTTGATGTGATAGGTTTTGTTTTAGCTTATTTTATTTTATTGTATTGTTAAATGAATGGATGAGTGAATGAATGAAAACTTAGCCATGACATGATAAATTCCAGGCCAGCCAGGGGTACCTAGTGAGATTCCGAGAGCCCACCAAAAAAAAAAAAAGAAAGAGAGAGAAAGAAAGAAAGAAAGAAAGAAAGAAAAAGAAAAGGAAGAAAGGAAGAAATAGAAAGTGAAAAAGGAAGATAAGGAGTTGCAAGATCACTCCATGGGTAAAAGTGATTGCTTTGTGGTTTTAGAGACCTAAATTTCATCCCTGGAAGGAACGAACCAACTATTCAGTTGTCCTTTGATGCCTCCCTCATACACAAGCATGCGCGTGTGCACACACATACACACACACACACACACACACACACACACGCATGCACACAAATAAATAATATATTAAAAAGGAGAATTGAATCAGCATTTGGGAATAACTAGAAGCTACTACTTTACCTTAGGGGAATTCTCTCTCTTATATGAGGGTAATAGCAAAGTTTCTCCATTGCAGGGCATGTGTTGCCCAGAAGAAACCCCTAAGCTTTAGGAAGTAGGGTGGAGTGAACTGAAGCAGGGTGTGGCGCTACAGTTGCACTGGCTGATTAATTAGGGATAGGCTGCAGCGGCTCTCAGCTTTCCTAAGTCTGTGTGTGACCTTTTAATGCAGTTCTTCATGTTGTCGTCATCCCCAACCATAAAATTATTTTCGGTGCTGCTTCATAACTGTAATTTCATTACTGCTATGGATCATAATGTAAATGCCTGATATGCAACCCATGTGAAAGGGTCGTTCTGCCTCTAAAGGGATTGTGACTCACAGACTGAGAACTGCTGGAATAGAGTAAGGCCATCACACCTTAGACAAGGGGTTCAGGAGCTCATACTGTTTCAAAGGAGGTTCAACTCTCCCTTAGTTTCAGAAATTCTCTTGCTTGTGTGTTGTGGAGCCAGTAAGACAAAGATGTGGCAACCTTTATCTCTATAAGCAACTGAAGATGCAAATGGGAAGCTTTTCCTTATTCTTTAGATTTGTATGCTTGCATAGAGAGGAACATGATTGCCAGGGCAATCCAAGGTTACACAAGGATATTTCAGTTCATTCTATTCCTTTATAATCCTTTAATGGTCAGTGCAAATATTAATTATAACAGGCAATCCACAGATTTTCTACACTTGGATTTGATAGAGATCTTTAAAACCAGAACAAAGATAGTGATTATTGAAATATTATTTTCACCTGAATCTGAAGCCCAGTGAACCCTGCTTCAGTTCACTCCACCCTACTTCCTAAAGCTTAGGGTTTCTCCTGGGCAACACATGCCCTTCAGTGGAGAAACTTTGCTGTTACCCTCATCTAAGAGAGAGATGTAGCATGAATCTTAGAGAGTCTTATTAATAAAATCAAACCTGAGCCAGTTATTGGGGTGAACACTGGAAGGTCAGAGAGACAGAATAAGCCACAGCTATCTCACTTCGTCAGATCCTCAGCTGGTCTTGTTTCCTCAGACTGGAGGCCTCTGAGTCTTCATCCAGAATGGGTCTCAGCTGAACTGCTGCTAGATGCCTGAAAGCTTAACCAGACCAAATGTTTCTCCAGGCCAAAATGCCTACCCAGGCCAAATGCCTCTCCAGGCCAAATGCCTCTAGTTTCTGGTCCTCACGCCTTATATACCTTCTGCTTTCTACCACTACTCCTTGGGATTAAAGGCGTGTGTCACCATGCCTCGCCATTTCCAATGTGGCCTTGAACTCACAGAGATCCAGAGGGATTTCTGTCTCTGGAATGCTAGGATTAAAGGTGTGTGCTACCACTGCCTAACCTCTGTTTAATATTGTGGCTGTTCCATCTCTGACCCCAGATAAGTTTATTAAGGTACACAATATTTTGGGGAACACAATACCACCACAGAGAGAATTCCCCTTCATCAATAGATTGTGGTGTTATCAAAATAGTTTTTTTTTAACCCTAGGTTAGTGATTTAGGGAAAACTTGACCAAATTTTCATTTAAAAACATTAATTCCTAATTAAATACAGCTACAGTATAACTAAATCACTCATTACCATTGGTCCACTATTATCTATTGAGCCATCATGGCAACAGAACATAGAATTCACACAAAACATTGTGGAATGAAATGGGGGAAAATCCCCAAAAACTAACTAGACTGGAATTGGAAACAGACCTGGGTTGGCCCTTTATTTTTGTGCCAACCTTAAATAGGGTAAACTATGTCATTAATATAAATCATACATGAATGATTAGTGTCCATATAGATAATCCAAGGTCTGTATGATTCAAAACTCTAGTGCAAATAAAGAGAATCTTTGTGTTGTAATGGAAGTTACTACTGTGAATGCTTGTCCATGGTTTGCAAGGGGCCATAGTCAAAACACATGTGTCTTCCTGTACCTTTTCTGGTTGCTGTATGATATTTTTTTTATTTGAGAAATTGGAGAGAGTTTTTGAGGAAGGCATTAAAAGTTCACTAACTAGTTTTAACTTGAGCTTTCTGGAAGTTGCTGAGTAAAAATGTAAACCTCTGAAATTTAAGTTTGTTCATTGTTATTGCTTGAGGGGTCCTTTATTATATCTGGCCAAGCTTAAAATAACTACAAGAGGAAAGGAGGAAGGAGTGTACTTTTGATCTTAATAAACGGAGGGGGAAGAAGAAAAAAATTCCATGTTCCTAAACTGTCCATAATAGGCAAAATATCATTAGTCTCTTTAGGAAGATAATCTTACTAAGCTTATTTGATTCTATGTTTCTGGTTGATTTTTAGCTGCTATGGTTTTATTTATAACCATGCGGTACCTCTGTTTTGACCATAAATTACCCTGGAGCAGATTACTTGGGCTGTAGATACAAATGTGGCCACCATCAGTGCACTATGTTATGTAAGAATAGCTCATTTAATCATGTCATTATGTCCCATTTCCTATCTGATGTTTTGCTAAAAATATGTACTTGTAGACATCCATGATGTCCATGTATGGTACTAACTATCCACTATTACATCAGGGTTTATATTTGGCGATGTGTGGATTTTACAATGAACTATAGTTATTATCCTGTAGTGGGGGATAGTCATCCAGCCAGATGTTATGGGTGATATTTGATGTTGGCTTTAGAAGCTTTTTCATCCAGCAGAACACCACAAGTGATTTATGACTCTGGACTTGATTATATGCTTTCATCCATTAAGCACTGAATATGTTATGAGATGTGTAGAAATAAATAAGACTCTTTCACTACAATCGATAAGTGTGTAATCTTGTGGGGTGATGAGTGTTCAGAAGAGGGTGAGGAAGAGGAGGAGGAAGATGAAGAGGAAGGGAAGGAGAGAAGAATGGGGGAGAGAGTATAAGAGGCACTAGCTGAGTTACATACTTCATTTGTTGCTCTCCATTTTACCTTTTTAAAATTTATTTATTTATTTATTTATTATTTATTATTTTTGGTTTTTCGAGACGGGGTTTCTCTGTGTAGCTTTGTGGCTTTCTTGGAACTCGCTTTGTAAACCAGGCTGGCCTTGAACTCACAGAGATCCTCCTAGCTCTGCCTCCCAAGTGCTGGGATTAAAGGTGTGCGTCACCACCGCCCGGCCAGCTAGGTACTCATCATTTTGATAGTGTAGATGAAACTGAGGTTCTAAAACTTAATTGCATAGGGCTACAAAATCGACAGCTTGGCTTTATAGCTTGGGTTTAATTCATGCCATACAATGATTCTGTCTTTCTAGGTATGACATAATGAATACAAGATCAGGCACTATTAGATTAGGGCTCTAGGTAATGATGCCTAATGGCCATGAGGCTTAGGAGATTTTGTTTCTACTTCTAGGGTTTTTTTCTTACATTTTTTTCACTTTTATGTACTACTTGGTTTACCACAAAATCTATTCATACTCTTTAAGTATTAATAAGTTTGTATCATATTCAGTTGTTAGAGAACAATGAGGAAATTGAGATAAAACTAAAAGACAGGAAAAAAAAATCAGTGTATTGAGGGCAGCTGTCCCATTCTCACTTCAGGTTAGTAGGGTGGCAATTGTGACTCTGCTCTGGCCCATAACTGAAGCCTTTACCCAACCACTGTACTCTCTAAACTTTCTTATGGGCTGTAACTTTGGAATTGTCATGTGCTAAAATTTAATCATAAACCATGACTCTTGGTGTTGAAAGCTGTACTGGGGCAGCCAGGCAGGTCCTTGACTATCCGAGTAATGCCAGTAAATCCAGCCAGAAGAGTCTTTTTAATCGTTTCATGAGTAACTGGTATTATGAGAAGACACCCACACAGAAAAGAGAGGTATAGGGGAAGATCAGACTTTGAAGGGTTTAATAGGGGGAGTTTTCTTTCTCTGTTAAACTCCACCTGCAGCCCAAGCGAGGGGGCCGATGCAGACTCTGCTATAGCACCACGTGCTTCTTTTCTCTATTGTGTGGGATCTGATAAGTTTTCAGGATCCAGTCCAGCTGTGCTCTCATCACATTGATTTAATGGCCCTTAAGAGAAACTATAAAAGTGCTTTCTGGTTAGTAGGACCCAGCTGTTTCTCGTGGTATTGCATAAGACAGCAAGCTGAGTTCGCTATAGATTATTATTTAAAGCTCGGATTTTTTTTTCCATGTCTTTTCTTTTTGTACCAAAAAGATTTAGGGCACACATATGATTTGTGAAGGTAGATTGTCAGGCCACAAGGCAAGGTAAAAAACTTAAATGGATTATTTGATTTGATCCTAAGAAGTTTATTGGGCCACCCCAAAAGCACTGAGTCTAATTAACGTGTGGTGTGTGTGTGTGTGTGTGTGTGTGTGTGTGGTGTGTGTGTGTGTGTGTGTGTGTGTGTGTGTGTGTGTGTGTGTGTTCTCAATGGGTGATGTGAAGGGTAAATGCCTGCAAAGAGAACTCTGTTTTCATTAGCAGGCAGCAGTATAATAAGCCAAGGAAATTATTGGCAGATTATCAGGCTCTGCGATGAGGTTGTACACGGTGAAAGTCGGTACAAAATGAAGGGCTGGGTTGATTTACAGTGGCATTTGTGTCACCTGAGCCCTTTGGTTTCTGCACACAGAAGGGTGACGGAGTGCGTGACCAGGAAACCTGTTAAGGATTTGCTCAGGGTATGAAGCAGCCTGTACTGCAAAGCAGACACGAAGCACTTAGAGCTTTTGCATATCAGGTACTATTGGGCAGTGGAGTATTCCAGAGCATGGCAGCATGTTTTCTTATCCTTTTTTAAGGAAAAAAAATGAACATGGGCCTGGGAAAGATGATACATTGATTTTTGAGCTCTGATTTTAGAATTTAACCATGTTATAGTTGTTAGGCTCATGGAGTAAACTCAGGGAAATGAAGTCTTATGCAAAAAAAAAAATTGCCTGGATAATTACTATTTATTTATTTTTGTTGATCATATCTGATTGTGATAGCCTTTATTAAAATTAACTATGTAAAAGTGATTCATTATTACATTTGTAGGATCACAGAATCTTATATTGAAAACTACTGGAAATTAGGCAGGAAAGATTTGCTTTTTATACTGTCACTGAAAAGGATATTGTTGGCTATAAGCAGTGTCTTGGGGAACTGACTTATACAATTTAGAGCTACCTGTTTAAATGTAGATCTTGGTAAGCATTTATAATATACGTGCAGATATTTTATTATTTACTCATTAGTGTGTTCCATGGTCGGAATATGTACTTGAGAAGTTCATGGGTTAGGGGTTTTAGTCCCATTCATTCATTCATTCATTCATTCATTCATTCATTCATTCATATTTTGGAGGTCAGGCCCGTGGGACATAATTCAAGCTAAATGAGGTCATGAGGATAGAGCACCCATGATCAGTAAGTGACTTTATGAAAATATGTAGGGAAACTTGAATTGATGTGTTACAGAAATATCCCCATGTAACATCCAATGTCATGTTATGACAGCAAGAAAGCCAAGCAGATGCCAATGCCATGCCTTTAGACTTCCCGCCTCCAGAACTGTGAGAAATAAATTTCTTTACTTTGTAAATTATCCAGCCTGTGGTGTTCAGTTATAGCAAAAGAAAACAGACTAAGATAATGTGGTTTCCAATAATAACACTTCTATAACCCATTTCAAACTTCATTTGATTTAAAAACATCTAAAAGTTGTATATTTCAAACTTAAGAATTCTTTTCACCACAAACTGAAGCACTGTTTTTTTTAAACATTGTTCTTGGCTTAAGTCAGTTGTTTTGAAAAAATACCTGTTGAATATCTATTGGAAACTTAATAAGGAGCCCGTAGGACTATTCTGATGGCAAGAGAGTGGCATAGTTGTACGGTACTAGACAGTGATTGAAGGATGTGCAGACCCTACAATGCTTGTTTTCTGGGTAAATGGACATGGGTGTTAGGGTCTATAACAGGTACTTACAGACAGAACTGCAACAAGATAAATACTATGACCAGAGGTATTTTAAGGTCAGTGTTTCCAAAGCTTCTGTTTCTGCTTAAGTGTCATGTAAACTGGTGTTCCTCTGTACTAAATAACATTAACTTGAGAAATCAAAGGATTAGTGGCTCAAAGAGATACCAATAAACCATTATCTTAACTTTGCCAGATAGTTTTGTGGGAAACAGTAGGCTGTGTCAATATTTGTCATTATTACAATTCTAACCAATGCTCCAAAGGCAGAATAGTGTTGCTTGCTTTTTCGTGACGTGGGCCCTGTTGAGTGTGGCATCCCTGTGTTCTGCATAGTTCCAACAGTCAAGTTTTCTTTTGCTAACAGGAAAAGTGCAGCCCAGGCTCTCTATAGTTCTCTGGTTTGCATTCCGTCCTGAATTTAGAGTTCATAATAAGAAAGAGGTTAGCAACCAACACCAAGCAAGTCAGAAAAATGCCACACTGATGTAACACAGGCTTCTCTTTCACTTGAGAATGAGAGTTTAATGTTCCCTGAGACTGTTACAGAGTAATACATTATGGTTATCTTATGAATGATGGCTTTTGAAAAGTAATGTTTGTGCTACATACTTTTTCGTGCTATTTTAGAAAATGTATTACAAGAGGCAAACAGCCAACAGCACAGACCAGGATTCAGAAGTAAAACTGGTTCTGTGCAAACTAAGTTTTGGTTTGTTTCTTTAGGTCAAAGGTAAAACACTGTATCATATTGCACATGCGTTTTTTTGGAATGGGTGCCTGATCATGCTCCTTTAAAATAAATAAATGAATAAATAAGGTTGTCTCCTTTCCTTTGTCCCATTATGGTCAACTGGCTTATTTTGACTTTGGTAATTAAAGTTCCTCTATTTGTTCTCTTAAAAAAAAGAAAAGAAAATCAAAGATAAAGAAAGAAAGCACCTGACCACACACATACAACTATTGGTAACATAATGTTATATCAGTCTCCTAGCAGTACCTTCCTGTGAGTAGGCTCCAAACACAATATGATCATGATAATAGCTTATCAACATAGAAACAGATGACTATTAATACTGGGATGATTTTTCATTTATCTCTGTGGTACAAGAATTTTATGTGTAGAAGAGAGTAGTTTCCCTATATCTCTGCAGTATTAATACCCAAAGAGTAAGAAGGCAACATCCTGCATTGTTTAATGGTAGGGAGACCTACAACAGGCTTCATTCCTTAAGTATTTCTGAGTGTCTGAAAGGATGGTCAGGTGTGCCCATATCCCTCCTGATAGCCACTTACCAGCTTAATGCTCCATCCACTTACGATGCCTCTCATCTATTGCCATCTACTGTTACTTTGCAATGTCCTTTGTTAGGTCTGTCCTGACAGCCACACTTTAGCAATGAAGTGTGGTTCTGTGCAAACTGAGTTTTGGTTTGTTTCTCTAGATCAAAGATAAAACACTGTGTCATATTGCACACACTAAATTTACTAAATAATAGGTAATAATGGGCAATGAACAGGTGATGAAATTTCTATCAAATTGTAGGGTTATCAAATAACACAATGCCAAAAGGAAACAAAATTATAAATACTGAAAGTGTAATTTTATATTATATTGAGGGAGATAATCTCATATTCCTGAAGTGCGTATTTGGTCTTAAGGCCATTTCAAATTTTCACTTTTGGTTTTTCATTCTATTCTTTCTTTCTCTTTTATCCTGTCTGTCTGTCCATCCATCCATCTATCTATCTATCTATCTATCTATCTATCTATCTATCTATCTATCTATCTATCTATCTATCTATCTATCATCTCTTTATCTATCGTTTAGACAGGGTCTTCCTGTTTAGCTCAGGATGACCTGAAATGTGAAATCCTCACTTTAGGCTCTGACTGATGAGATTACAGATATTTGTATCCTGCTTGACTCAGTTTTTCACTTTAAAAATAATTCTTACACGCACTTTTTGTGTAAAGTGTTTTTATAATTCTGATGTGTGTACTATTGCCGTGTCGGACACTATTATTAGCTCAGGAAACCAACCAGAGCATTTTCTGAGGTATCCTATTAGGAGGTCTCTGCTTCCTCTTAACAGTCAGTGAATGTTTATTTTTTATTTCTACTTGAATTAATTTGATAGAATATATTTTTCTAGGAACTTGTTCCTTTTGTCCAACATTTCAATCAGATTGTGTCATTATATTACTTGATTCACTGTCATCCTTGCTGGCCACGCCTCCTTGTTTTACCTCTGACATTTTCTTAAGGCATCTGTGTCCTATGTGATAACATTCCCGTAATTCTTAATAGAACTTTCCAAAAAATATTGATTTTACCATGAAAAAAATTATGGTTTTATTTTTATAGGTCATGAATTCCTGCTCTTTTATTTCTTTTCTTATACTATGTGTAGTTATTTTTCTTTTATAATTTATGCTGTTTGAGTATTTCATTAATTTTTAGTCATTGCCTTTTCTCAATACAAATAAAGTTCTGCTTCACCCCTGAAACATCTTTATCTGTGCCCAGATGTTTCCACTAGGGATTTTAAAATTATTATTATTATTATTATTATTATTATTATTATTATTATTATTTTGGTTTTTTCGAGACAGGGTTTCTCTGTGTAGCTTTGCGCCTTTCCTGGAACTCACTTGGTAGCCCAGGCAGGCCTCGAACTCACAGAGATCCGCCTGGCTCTGCCTCCCAAGTGCTGAGATTAAAGGTGTGCGCCACCACCACCCAGCTAAAATTATTTTTATCATATTAAAGTATTATTTAACTCTAAATCTTTTCTAACATCTATGAAAATTTGTAATTTCTCATTGTGATTCTTTTTAATTTATTATTTGGCAGTTTCACACATGGATATTGTTAGTTTTAATCATTTTAATCCTATTACCCTCTCTCATACCATTTGCTCTTTGATGAAAACTTGCTTCTTCCCAACACCCCCCCTCCAATTTCCTGATATGTGTGTGTATGTGTGTGTGTGTGCATATTTGCATGTCACTGTGTGTGTATCTGTGTGTGTGTGTGTGTTTGTATCTCTCTGTATGTCTGTGTGTATGTGTTTTTGCATGTGTGTATCTCTTTGTGTGTATGGTGTCTTTCTGTGTGTTCATGTTCCACTGAACTTGATTAGGATTCCTTCCATGAGCATTTGTGCAAGGCTGTTTACTGGGCAAGGGTTACTTTTCAGTGGCTATATCACTGAAAAAAATACCCTCCGCCCACCAGCAAACATTAACTCCAATTTATTCCTGGAGGTGGAAGCTCTTAAGTTCTTTCCTTGTCCCTGATGAAATATTAAAGGGACCAGTCTTGTGCAGCTTTTTGAATATAGCCATAGCTGTAGTCATTACATGAGTGCAGTGATAATGACATGTCCAGAAATTGTGTCTTTGCAGTTTACCACCTTATTTTCTTGGCTTTAATATTCTTTCTGCCTGCCTCAACATTCCCTGAGCCTTAGAGGGAATGTTGTAGATGTTTCATTTAATCTTGAGCACTCCACCATTATTTTTTTCTTGATACTGAGATCAGCTATGAGTCCCTGCTTAACTTCTGCCTACAACTATAAGACATTTATCTGATGAAGGGTGAGAGCAGTGCTAGTCTGTGATGAGAAATATGAACTTTTTTTGAATTTATTTTATTTTATTTTACAATATAATTCAATTTTACATATCAGTCATAGATTCCCCCATTCTCCCCCTTCCCGCCCCTCCCCCTCCTCCCAGAAATATGAACTTTTTAAAAGGCACTTTAGCAATATGACCATTTAATAAAGCTATTAGGTTCCCCTCTAGGGCCTGTGATCCCCAGCCACAGTCTCTTCTCAAGGTTTACGGTACCAAGCATGGGCTCCCCTCCTTTTAACAACCCTCAAGTCCGATCAGAGAGTAGTTGATTTTGCTCATCATAGCCATGCCATTATCACACTAATTCACATATCTTGTCTGTCTGGAAAGTGGGTAGTGTGGCTCACAAGGTACACATCTGTGTGAGACTTTTGGTGGCTTTTCTCCCATAACATCTTAGGCAGCATGAAGGAAGCCTCCAGCTTAGATTCATTTTAAATGTCTGGCTCTGTATCAAAAATGTGTTCTTGGTGTCTTCTGAAATAGCATCTTACCACCAAATTCTAGTGGGCAGCAAAGGATAGTATCAGTTGCCTGTACTGTTTGAGACCCTCTGGAGCCTTGATGGCCAACAGTTTGTAGAGAGTTATCCCAAGCTGACACTGGGGTTTTCATTCAGTACACTATGTTTTGTTTTCTATCAATAATTATTTTGAATACAAGACTAAACACTCCAATCAAAAGACATAGACCAACTCTATTGTTTTGTAACGATCCCATTACAATTTTCTTTCTTTTTTTTTAAAGATTTATTTATTTTTATGTGCATTTGTGTTTTTCCTGCATGTATATGTCTATCTGTGTGAGGGTGGCAGATCTTCTGGAACTGAAGTTACAGACAGTTGTGAGATGCCACGTGGGTCCTGGGAATTGAATTCAGGTCCTCTGCAAGAGCAACCAGTGCTCTTAACTACTGAGCCATCTCTCCAGCCCCTCATTGCTTCTGCGGTGGCTCACTCTTCTGGGCCTATCCACCCTCTTTTGGCTCATCCCAGACCCGTCTGCTGCTTAGTGTATCAGTCTTTTGAAAACTATTGAAATATGACTTGCTGTTTATCATGTAGTCAACTTTTAAAAAATGAGTTTCACGTGCTTGAAAACAGTATGGATTGTTCATGTAGATCTCATCTATTTCTCTGTCATTGGGTGATCCCTATGTCTTTCTTAGGGTCCTGTTTTCTAGGTAGCCTCCCTGGAGTTGTGGGTAGCAGTCTAGTCATCTTTGTTTTATATCTAGTATCCTCCTATGAGTGGGTACATACCATGTTTGTCTTTCTGAGTCTGGGTTACCTCACTCAGGATGATTTTTTCTAGATCCATCCATTTGCCTGCAAACCTCATGATGTCATTGTTTTTCTTTTCTGAGTAGTATTCCATTGTATATATGTACCACATTTTATTTATCCATTCTTCAGTTGAAGGGCATCTAGGTTGTTTCCAGGTTCTGGCTATTATAAACAATGCTGATATGAACATAGCTGAGCAAGTGCCCTTGTGGTATGATTAAGCATTCTTTGGTTATATGCCCAAGAGTGGTATAGCTGGGTCTTAGAGATTGATTCCCAATTTTCTGAGATAGCGCCTTATTGATTTCCAAAGTGGTTGTACAAGCTTGCATTCCCACCAGCAGTGGAGGAGAGTTCCACATCCTCTCCAGCATAAACTGTCTTCAGTGTTTTTGATCTTAGCCATTCTGGCAAGTGTAAGGTGGTATCTCAGAGTCATTTTGATTTGCATTTCCCTGATGATTAGGGATGTTGAGCAATTCCTTAAATATCTTTCAGCCATTTGAGCTTCCTCTGTTGAGAATTCTCTGTTTAGTTCTATAGCCCATTTCTTAATTGAACTGTTGGCCAACTGGATCAGGCCCTCTGGATAAGTGAGACAGTTGATTAGCTTGAACTGTTTGGGAGGCATCCAGGCAGTGGGACTGGGACCTGTCCTCAGTGCATGAGCTGGCTGTTTGGAACCTGGGGCTTATGCAGGGACACTTAGCTCAGCCTGGGAGGAGGGGACTGGACCTGCCTGAACTGAATCTACCAGGTTGAACTCAATCCCCAGGGGAGTCTTTGCCCTGGAGGAGATGGGAATGGGGGGTGGGGTGGGGGGAAGGAGAGGTGGGGGGGAGGGGAGAGGACAAAGGAATTCGTGGCTGATATGTAAAATTAAATTAAATTATAAAATAAAAAAATACAACATAAAAAAAGAAATACATAAAAATCAGTACATAAATTGGAGTATGGATTCTACAGTGATTGGGTAGAATAATTTAAATATATTTATAATAGTTTAATGCTATTCAAATGGCTCTCAAAAATGTGTATAGAGGTTTTCCTTGCATGCACATCCGTGTACCAGGTACCTGTGGAGGTCAGAAGAAGGCATGGGATTCCTGATACGGCATTTCAGATGGTTTTGAACCACCATGTGGGAATTGAGAATCTAACCCAGATTCTTAGGAAAAGCAGCAAGTACTCTTAACTGCTGAGTCATCTCCCCAGTCCCTTCTTAGTAGATTTCTTTCTTTCTCGAGAGCTCCATGCAGGAAATTGAACCCTGCTTCACATTGCTTGGCCTCAGAAGCTTTCTGGAACCTTGGTGAAGGTCTCCAAGAGTCTCTTACTCTTATATTCTGTCTGTTTTCAGCACTAGCACTATATTTAAAATGCTGCCCGAGTTTTCTTGCCCACTCTGAATGTGACTTATCTCTTTATAATTTTCTTTCTATTGTAACTCTGAAGAGGAAAGGGTTTGCTTTGCTTGCTATGGTTAACCACAGTCTATCATTGAGTTATGTCAAGGTAGGAACTTGAAGGAAGACTGCCTGCCATTCCACACAGTATTGCTTCTGACCAAGGAACTTATTTTAAAGCCGAAAGTATACAGCAAGAACAACAGAAAATACTGCTTGATAACTGGTTTTCAGGCCAGCTTTATATTCAGCTAGCTTCCTTATATATTTCAGGAGGGCTTGCCTAGGGATGGTAGTGCCCAAATGGTCTGGGCCCTCCTATATCATTTATCATCATGATAACTCTCCAGTGACATTTCCACAGGCCAGCTTAATATAGCAATTCCTCAACTAAGGCTCTCCTTTCAGATGACTCTAGGCTGTGTCAGGCTGAGGTCTAAACCAAATCCCATAATGCATGATTCCATTGAGAATGTACATTTATTTTTGAGTTATCAGTTATTATTCTTCAAATTTTAGAAGTTTGGCTTAAAATCATCATCAAGAAAAATGATTGGCATGTGTGCTTTGTCAACAATCTAGAATGATTTCAACTCAGCTTTTCAAATGTGAGGACTTATGTTTTAGTCCTGTCTTGTTTGTACGTACTCATTTGTGACTGTTACTGCATTTGTAATCCAATTGTGTTTAGATTTGACCCAATTTTTACAAACTTATTTTTTATCTTCCCTTTGGCTTTCCCCTTTTCTTGTCAAGATTTATTCTGCAATGTACTTTAGTGAGGAAGAGAAAACTTGCTCTATTTTAATCGTTACCCAATTGTACATTTATTCAAGCCCCAAATTTCAGCCTTTGACAGCTGTTCTTCTGTATAACGTTTATCTTTGATTGTTCTTGCGATGCCCTCCTTGTCTTTGATATTCCTTCCCTTTGAGGTTCTGATGGTTAGAGAAGACACTCCAGCAAGTTTAGATGGTCTGGCTTCTGGTTTCAACAACGGAAGCCACTAATGTCCAGTAGCCTGGGAAGTCAGTTTACAGCAGGACCCACAGCAGCCAGTGCTCACAGCATAGATATGGTGGAGCCAGCAGTAGGAGTGTAGGACCCCAGAGTCTTCAGCGTAGTTAATGTGAACCATTGACTTCTCATGCAGTTGTGCCCATGGCTCCAGTGGCCATACTAACACATAGGCAGCATTGTTTTCCCTTTCAGTCCTCCAGCTCTTCAAACCACTGGGAAACATCCTCTGCAATACACTTCTGTTGGGTCTATCTAGAGTAGTACTATTTTTCTATCAGAACAGTATTTAGAGATGAGAATATGGTAGATTATCTTAATGCTCAACATTTATACATCTTGGTTCCATTGGCACCAGTAGTAGACAAATAATTATTCTATATTTTAACCAATGAAATGGCTAAAACCATGTGTCGTGTTCAGGCAGAAGGTTAATGAAGCACTGTGGTATTTTCTAAGACAGTAGCTCACCTTACCATCTTTTGCCTCTATGACAAGACAAGCAGTGTTCCAAAGAAGAATCCAAAGATCATTTTGGATTTTGAAATGCAGACCCATATCTGTGGCACACAGATTTATGATGGACTCATAATAAAAGTAAGAAACATATTTGTTACTGTAAGCTATTTAGATATCTAAACAATTTGTTATTTCAATGTAATTTAGCTTTGGATAAAATATACTTTTATCTTATTTTATAAATTATGTTTGAAAATAATTTGACTCAACCTGAATGATTATGTTGTATTTTCAATTCTGAAAAATTTAGTCATTATCTTGTTTTAATACTACTTCCTCTACTCTCAAACCTCGTTTTCTGGTACTCAAATAAAATATCTTCACTTGCTTGTTACATTTGCTTCATATTTTAGCCTCTTTCATCTTCCATATGGATAACACCATGTGTTACATTCTGACTAACTTCCTCCATCTATCTGCTAGTTCATCTTTGGTTATTATCCTCACCTACTGTCCATTTTTTCATGACTATTTCCCTCTGTTGACTTTCCACCTTATCTTAAAAGCAAAGCAAACAACAACAACAACAACAACAATGTACCACTGCTTGTATGTTTTTATATACCATCTTAACTTTCCCTTTTTACTTGCGTTTATTTGTCTCAGCTCACCTGAAACATACTTGTTACATAATCTTCTTAAATTATTTCCATTATAATGAAGTTAGGCTGCTGTTTGTTAATTTCACTCATGCTCCTTTAAAGCAGGTTATTTTCCCATGTATAAGTGATTTTGACAATGACCCCATCTTCAGTGGAATTCTCCCCTCTAAGAAAGATCTTCATACCAAATTACTATAATATTATTTGATAGTATTTTCACATTTCCATGTTCCAAGCTCAAGATATTCATGGATCTAGAATTAATTCCTCCATGAATACATATTTTGGTAGAGGAAGAGCACTATGAGATAAAACTTTAGACTCCTAGACCTGTGGTCATAAATGAAGGCTTTGATATTTTGCCATAAGAAATTTTCTTCACTTAGATTCCCAAAGACAGACAAGTATTATGGCCAAAATATTACAGATGAAATTTTTTTTGGGCTTTTGGTTTTTACTGAAATAACACCCCTCCCAATATTCCTCTTTTCTACAGATATGTCAACCCTAACCCTACTGTCACATGTTTGATGAAATTTAAATAACCAACCAATACCTGTTTGTGAAGAATTTTGTCTAGGTTTGACAATATTAAAAACTAAATATAACCTATTATCACCCCCAAAGTCCTTAGAATCAACTGCCATCTATCCATTCAACCTAGTCTCATCTAAGGATCTTAGTCCACATGTTCAAATAGCACTCTGTTTATGAATTTTCTATCTCCTCCTTTCAGCCCCCATTTGTATGGCCATAATGGTCAGTTAGTTCAGTCTGAGTAAATTTGGGCAAGTACATTGTCACATATAGACTGTAATATTTTGAAATCGGGGTATTGGTTTATGTTGGCTGTAGTTGGAAGTTTTTATACTGGTTCCTCTTAGCTCCTGCAGTCCTGTGGTTCTGCAACTACTCGGACCCAAATAAACACACAGAGGCTTATATTATTTACAAATGATATAGCCTAATGGCTCAGGCTTCTCACTAGCTAGCTCTTATATCTTAAATTAACCCATTTCTATAAATCTATACTTTGCCACGTGGCTCATGGCTTACCAGTACTTTATATCTTGCTTCTCTTAGCGGGAGTTGGCAGCGTCTCCTGCTCTGTCTTTTTCCCTTTTCTCTCTCTAGTTAGAATGTCCTGCCTAACCTTATTCTGCCTCACCATTGGCCAAACAGCTTTATTTATCAACCAATCAGAACAAGACAAATTCACAGCATTCAGAATGACATCGCCCATCAGTTGGCTTTGAATCCACATGAACATGCATAATAGTGATTAATACATTAATACAGGTTCTTAATTATTGGCAGATATATATGATGTCAGGTTCTGCCTGACCTGTCAAACAGTCCTGAATAGGGGAGTGAGGATTGAGAATAAAACAGACAAGAAAAACAGAGATGTAGACGTAAACGAAAAAGACAGACACCGGATAGGAGGACTCTGATTCAATACTACAGCATCCCTGAGTTTATTTCTCACAGCATTTTTATACTCAAAGCAAGGGGGGCAAAAGACCTCCCCCTCTCAAGGATAGAATGATTCAAGGAGCAAACAAGCTTAAACACCTCTTTAATTCCCAAGACGTTTGGCAATCACAACTTTGGCCATACATCATGTTATCCAGCCTTGAAGAGCAAAACATCTAGCAGCCATGCCTTTGGCCAATCATCCTATTATTTAGCCTTGAAGAGCAAAGACAAGCTTGACCTCTCTGATCTTGAGTCTAGATGGAATCAAGCTATAAGCTGGAGTCACTGTGGGCTCCCATAATATGACAAGGAGTTCATCTGGCTTTTTCAAAATGTCTATCTAATAATAAATTATAAATGTGAAAAATTCAAAAATGAATTTAAATTAATTGAAGGAAGAATGTAATAACAAAAGTAATGAACAAAAATAGATAAATGTGACTTATATGATATTTTTATATATGAACTGCTGAGATATATTCTTGCTTATATTAAGATTGCTGTGTTTCTTGTTTGTGTGTGTGTGTGTGTGTGTGTGTGTGTGTGTGTGTGTGTAACATTTAACAGATGATCTATCATCTTTTTTTTTTTTTTTGGTTTTTTGAGACAGGGTTTCTCTGTATAGTTTTGGTGCCTGTCCTGGATCTTGCTCTGTAGACCAGGCTGGCCTCAAACTCACAGAGATCTGCCTGGCTCTGCCTCCCAAGTGCTGGGATTAAAGGCGTGCACCACCACGGTCCAGCTTAACAGATGATCTATCATCTTAACAAAATTTTCAAACACAAATATATAATATTGATACTTTGTGGCATAGCAGATTTCCAAAACATGCTCAATGATTTGAACTTTTAAAAAATTAATTAATTAATTGGACAATTTTATGCATGTGTTGCAGTTAGTTTTCCCCCAATCCTCTTTTTTTCTTCTTCCCATGCTCTCTCAGTCCTGCTTCTTCTCTATAAATATCTTTCCCACATTTGTAACTTTTTATTTATTTATTTTTTTTAGTGAATCACTGAGGTGAACCTTTGTTTGCAGCTCTCGATTGGAGCCTGGTTGGATCATGAGTGGGTACATAATTGAAAGTAATGATTCTCCATGTTTTCTAGAATCTGCCAGTAGCCAGTATGTCAGCAGTAGGTGTTGGGCCCTTTAAGCCCTTCCCACATCCATGGCTAACTGGTAGCAGAGCTATTCTTGTGTAACTTGGTGCCAGTATGTACAGCTTCTGTGACTTAATGATAGCAACGCTATGCTGTGCCTCGCTGTGCCTAGACTAGACCATTTTGCAGCCCTTCTCCAATCCTCTGGCTTTTACAATATTTTCTTCCCCTCTCTTTTGTCATGTTCCTTGAGCCTTAAAGGGAATGGTATTAATGTGTAGAGTTGAGCCCTTGGTTTTCATTTGAGTCTCTAAATGTACTCTTTATGTTTCAAAATATATATAATAACTCTCCCTTCCCCAGTACCCTCTGCTCTGGCAACTACATTCCTACTTTCTGTCCTGTGAGCTCAATTATTTTAGATGATGAGTAAAATAGTCCAGGGTTTGTCTCTACAGTACTATCTTATTTTGCTTAGCATGTGTATATTCATTTTGTTCCAAATGATAATGTTTTCTTCTCTTTGAAGATGGGGCAACATCACACTGTAAGTATAAACTGAATGTTCTTGAGCCAGTCATTGTCCAATGTTTTTAAAAAATATTTCTCCAGTAACTCTGCTGAGATCAAAAGAATGCATGAAATCTCTGGAAGAACTCAGATGATGGAGCTGAAGAATGGCTCAGCCCTTTGGAGCAGTTGTTCCTTTCCCAGAGGGCCTGAGTTCATCTTGGTTCCTATCATCCATGTCAGCTAGTTTACAAGTTCCTGAAACTTCAGCTCCAGAGGATTTGACACCTCTGACCTCTGACCTCCACCTTCACTTGCACTCACACACGTGGGAGGTAGAGATTTGAACTCAGGTTCCCATTCTTGGGCAGCTAATGCTCTTATCCATTCACCTTTCTTCTTTATACTCTGATTTCAGTTTTGTGTTTTGGGGGTTGTCACTACCTTTTTTAAAATTCTGGACCTCCCATATAGGTTTTCTGTTTAATATATTGCTGTTATATCAGTGTTGTTCTTGTATGCAAAATGTCTGGATTTCTATTCCATCATTTTGCTGACATCATCTCTTACATTCTTAGCGAAAGATTTTTTTTATTTTTAGATGTTTAGTCTTCATTCAAGCAGTTTAGACCTGAGATCAATATATTTCAAAATAAAGACGTGCTTATCCACATATTTGACATAATTGTTTTATTTATAGATATTATGTTCAAACTAAAAGCACACTTTTTTGTCAATGTCCTTTTCCCTCCAAAACTTAACTTATTGCATAGTATTAAATATTAATCTTATTTCTCAGGGTTAAATAAGAATTTTTGGTGCTCTTATAGAAGACTTAATATGAATTATCCTTAAAACAGTGTAATTTTAAACAACTGTGTTTTTTAAAATCAGGGTGTTCCATAATTGATTTAAGTCAAAGCCAAGAACTTATGGGCCCAAAAATAAATAGGCATTTCTCTAAGGAATCCATACTTTCCAGTATAAGAAACAGGCTCTTAAGTGTTGATTCCTATGAAAAGCATCCCATTATAATGCTTTATAAAATGTTACACAGCTGGACTTGGCTGCATTTCATTCCTGCAGCAGTTTAAAAACAGTTATTGTTAGAAATTATGATGCTTTTGTTCTACTTAATGGTAATTGTATGCAAATTTTAGAATCTGCCACAGGCTTGCTATTTGTGGTAAAATTGAGGGCGTAGTTCCCTTTCCTTTTACTTTTCAGGAAAATGGCCAATATCAGGAGTCACTGGCTGTCTCAGAATTGCAGCTGTGGTTGCCTACTCAAATTACTAGGAAATTGGAGCCGAGTTTGTAGCAAACTTGAAAATTATTGTACAGCAATGTCCAGTTGCTTAGAAACACAGCTAATGCATGAAGACAGTGGGAACAAAGATGAAGTAAACATAGGAGAAAGATTGGGAAAATTTTCAGTTACCTAATTCTTATTATCCTAAATAAAAGGAAGAAAGAAAGAAGGGAGGAAAGAAAGAAAGGGAGGGAGAGAGAGAGAGAGAGAGAGAGAGAAGGAAGGAAGGAAGGAAGGAAGGAAGGAAGGAAGGAAGGAAGGAAGGAGGCCATCCATGCATCCTGTTTCGATTTTCTCTTCCAGTTACAGAAATTGTTCACTCTCTCTTCCTTTGTCTTTAATTTTAATCTTTTTGTAGATGAGTGTTTATTTTCATATATGGATGAAGTTTGAGACAAATTTTCAAGCCAAATGAAAGTAGATATATAGTCTCTAGTAAGGCACTTCAATGATGGAAATGCAGTAAACACAGTCCTACAGGACCACTAACCAATCAAACTAAATGATGCCTAAGAAATAAAAGCTTATAAATAATAGGAGATTGTATGCTATTTCACATCACAACTTCCTCATAAATTAGCCTGCTTGTGTGTAACGAAGTATGTATGTAGATAGTAGATTTCATAATATGAGACTTGTTAAAAGCTCCATGTTATCTTCCACTGTGTTCTGCTTCTATTTGGACGGTTGACTCCTCTAAATACATTCTGAGGGCTCTGTGAATTGTTCAATAAGATGCTATCAAATCAAATAAAAACAAAGCTATCTGTACTCTAAAATTGTTCATCATTAAATTATATGATCATTTATTGTATGCTCAGACCTAGTGGTCAATTTAATAATTTAAAGAGACTTCCTTGAAAATATGGCATCTCTGTCTGTATCCTATGCTGCATCTTTCCCAGTGCCATCCACCCACTACATTTTCCTGAACTTTTCCATGGTCAGATATCAGTATGAGTTTCCCTTTTGTTATTAATGCTAAAGTCTTCCTAATTGGGTACATACTGATATTTTTCCCATATAACAGATTTTCCTAGGTTTGGAAGTCACAGAGGAGCACTGGAGAACACGATGTGTTTTTAGAAAGTGTATCAAATCCAGGGTTTTGTTGTTGTTGTTTATAGATCCTTCCATTATATCCTATATGGATTAATTAATATATCTCTGTCTCTCTCTTTGTCTCTGTCTCTCTCTCTGTCTCTCTCACAGACACACACATAAATTTAAAAGAACTGATAATTTATATTTTCAATAGATAAGATATAAAAAAGAATCTAATTTCCCTTTTCTCTAAATATATGTATATAATTTACAATGAACAGATACTAAGATTTGGGAAATTTTCTAGAATTCTGACATAAATTCACAAATCCTGACTTTACCGCCTATTCTTTTAAAGATTATGGATATCCAGTGCTCTATTTGGCTAAGTCTTTGAATTAAATGATTAATTAAAGCATATATAACAGGCTGTGCAGAGTTTCTGCCAAACCTGAGGAACTGAGTTTCATCCCCAGGACCACCTGGTGAACAGAAAGAATCAACTCCTGTGGGTTGTCCCCTGCCCTCCACCTGTGAACCATCCATGGCATATGTGTGCGCATGTGTGGGTGCATGCAGACTGACTCTCTTCTCAAGGATTTCAAAAATAATAATAATAAAAAACTTTAGGACATTTATATCTATAGTAATTTGGTGGGGAAGGGGATTTGAGACAGTGTCTCAGCCCAACTGGCTTCAAACTCATTATATAACTAAAGATAACCTTGAACTTCTGAACCTCCTGACTTTACCTCTCAAGGGCTAAGATCACAGGTTGATGACACCATGGCTAGTTTATCTGAGGCAATTTTTTGAACAAAACTATTACCTTAAAAGAGTCTGGAAAATAATAGTGGCATTACATTGATTTGGCATGTTATTTAATTTGAATATTTATAAGGATTGCATAAGAAGAAATAGAGACTCAATCCAAGATAGACTCTCAAATATACTATAAATTCTTGCATGAAAAGACCTATAAAATATTTTACTTGGACTTAAAAATAATAAGTGGCTTACAAAAATGTCTGTCAGCAAATATATTTTTTCATGAATGATTAAATGAACAGAAAGGACATTATTATAGCATGGAGTTAGTAGATAAATAGTCTGGTAATTCACAGCAAAAGTCTTCCTGGTGTATGGTGTCAAGATTCCTTAACTGCCTTGAGTGTGTGAATCGTATTAGTGGATGATATTTCAGCATTAATTATACAAAAATGAAAATTTTCATAGTGTTATCCCAGAGAACTGGATATCAAAATTTTACTTGTTCAGAAAACAACTGTGCTGCCATTGAAACGAGGCTAAGTCTGAGCCAAAGTGTTGAGCCAGCAGATGTCAGAGGTTTGAGTTCCACCATCAGAGACAGCACATTAGTGTAGGAGAGAGGAAAATGAAACCCACAATTAATGTCGGCCTCATGGTTGATTGATGAAACTGGAAAATTCAAAACGCTGAAGTAAAGCCGTGGAGGAGGAGAGAGGGAAGTGAGAAAGAAAAAGAGACAAATTGAGAGTATCTGTGAACTTAATAGATTCGTTAAAACTAGTTTTCTTTTGCTACAATTTCGGTCAACCTTCAGACATTACAAAGAGAAAAAAAGAGAACTCTTGGTCTGAACTATAGGAAAGCGCTGGGAAGTTATGAGTTCTGACCAGTAAATATTTCACTTTCCTGTTTCAAAGTTTCCCAAAGCACCTAATTCAATGTCACTCCTTCAATGATGTTCCAAGGCCCCTGCTTCCTATTGTTCATATAAGGTAGGTTGTGATTATTTTTGCTTCTTCTTTATTAGCACACTATAGTCCAGCGGAGAGTCTGGGTCTTCAAAGCTCCTCTGTAAGTGGAGCAGGAAGGAGCTTCCTTCAGACAAACACAGGAAAGGCTGCTGATCCTTCACAAAGGTCGGAGGCGGAATAGACATCTTCATACCTTTCTTATCACTATGGCATCATTCAAGGAGTCTGTAGCACAGAGCTAAAGCTGGGAGGAGCAACCACAGCAAAAACAACTGAACAAAAGGAATCGAAACAGCCATAAATAGCGGGTGGGCACAAGGGAGGTTACATAATGGCCTATTTCCTAAAAATAGTAATAAAATTACAATCGTAGAAACTGTTGTGAGACCTAACATGTGAGAAAATGAAGGGGTGAGGAAAGGCAGAGAGCAGAGAAGGGGTGTGTGTGTGTGTGTGTGTGTGTGTGTGTGTGTATGTGTGTGTGTGGGTGTGAGAGAGAGAGTAAGTGAGATAGAGAGAGTAAGTGAGATAGAGAGAGAATAAGTGAGATAGATAGAGATAGAGAGAGAGAGAGAGAGAGGTCTAAGGAAGTAGGAGATGAAAAGGAATAGGAATGAGAAGAGGAGAATAGGATACTGAGGAAAGGCACAGCATTGATTCTAGGTCAACTCTCCTTCCTCTCTGTTGTTCTCTTCTGTGAGGACTAAGCCATTTAAACAGTAAAATAAAAGCCTGACCAGAATCTCCTCATTCTTGTCATCCCTGTTGATCCCTGTGTGCATTTAGCTCCCTCTGATGGACTGGTGTTTACACACAGTGATGTTTGGCTCCTTGAGGAGACAGCCAAACGCATTTCCCTTTCAATATTTTGCAATCAAGGAGACAGGCCAGTGTCCTCGTCTTAGTGTTTCAGCATTTGTAAAAATCTCCTAAGTGGGAAAAAAAAAATGACGAATTGTTTGGACAACTCAAAACTTTCCTCTAGGTCTCAATTCTGGTGGAGAACTTTTAAGTATTTCATGTCTTTAACAGGTTGATTTCCTCACACAAACTATTCAAAACTCCAACCTCAGTAAGGGAGGAGTTTGGAAATCGGAATCTTATATGAAGTTGATCTCGATGATTTCCTGTAACCACCAGACGTCCCATGATTCTTGATTTAAGTATAATAAAGCCCGCCTCCTCAGATGAGTTGAAGGTGCACAATTTCCCAATAGTTTAAATGACATTTTGTGGGCTAACGTTTTGGAAATTTTTGCAGCCATCATAAGTTAAGAGTGTAGAATACAATCATCTATGAACTTGACTATATGCTAGGTGAAAGACTGGAGATTGGATGCCTGTTGATGGTAGTGGGATCTCTCTTAATATGTTTTTTCTAGTACAGTGATATTGGGAAAATCTAAAAGGTTTGACTTTCAATTTTCCTAATTAATCATTCACTCATTGAGTTTTATTCAAATAACGTCTAGAAAGAAGAGACTCTCTCAGGCATCATGTGCAGAGCAGACTGCACAATGCCTCGATTCTCACCAGGTTCACCTTTGCTCTTGGCTTCTCTCACAAGGAACACTCAGTACTAGAACTGCAATGTGCGGTAGATAGATTTCAGAGCTTAAAATTGATCCAGGGTTATGAAATGACTCCAGTTTAATTGCACATTAGATTCTTATGAGTTGTCTAGAATAAGAAAAAAAAGACAGATAAATTCCATTCCTTTCTCAAAATTCCCATATTTCCATTGAGAATAACGGTATCTTAATATATACTAAAATGTTTTACATCATATTGATGGAATCCTATAGTTTTAAATTCTTGGACTTGTCCAAGAATTGGGATAAATTCTCTCATGTATAAATGTCTGAGTTTAATGAGGAAGGGGCTATAGAGGAGAGAAAGGGAGGCAGATGCAAACAATGTCTAGGGCTTTGTATGAAAACATGGCTTGCATTTTTCTTCTGTCATATTTTTTTCAATAATGGCATAGTAAAAATGGAAGACCTGCATCAGTTATTGCCTATGTTTCTTACACACCATAAGGAAAAGGAGACTTTCAGGTTGGATTATTAAATGATATTCATCACAGAAAATGAATAGAACATCACGGGATCCACGTGGATGGAAAATGATGCAGGCAGGGCTACATTGGTTCTGTAATGAGGAACTGTTGTGTTGTTCAGTAGCCAATGATGCAAACTCCTCATCTCTCTTCTTCTGGGATCCATGGGCAACTACTTCATATCTCTCCACTGACAGAACTTTCTTTTATTGCATCTACACACTTCTTTATATTCCCTTAAAATCTGTTCCGAGTCTCAGTAATGTCCAATGTCTAACTCTAACAATAATATGCATCTTGCTGTTCTGTTTGATTGCTTGCTTGCTTTGAGACAGGATCTCACTGTGTGGCACAGGCTGACCTTTAGCTCTGTGGTCCACTCCTTCAGGCTCCCATGTACTGGGATTACAAGCATGTGACATCATGCCTTGCACCCATAATAATTCAGAGTGGTTTGAAGCTACCAGTTCTCTATTTTCAGGGTAAAGAATACAGTTGCCTCACCCATGTCAAGTCAAGTGCACCCACAGGGTGAAGCAATAAACTGAGTACTCAGAGTAGTTCAGTGAGGTGTCAGCCTTCACAAAAAAATTGTGTCATATTCTTCAGCAAAGAGTGATGAAAGGACATTGATGTCAGATTTAATATTCCTGTTCAATGTGCAAATGTTTTCTTGGAAACAAAAGACAAAATAGTCTGATTCTGGACTGAAAATTCAAATTGAAAATCAAGATTTTAAGACATTGTCTTTAATATAAAATATAGTTAAGTAGGTACCAGAAAGCCCTCTATCTCAGTGGAAATAGCCTGCCAGTTTGTTTTCTTTTCCATAGATTATTTACATTTCTAAAACATGAAAGCTGTTGAGAATAGTTTTCATACCTGTGATCTAGATGTTCATTCATTGTTGCTTAGCTTAAATTCTACTATTTGGCCGGGCGGTGGTGGCGCACGCCTTTAATCCCAGCACTCGGGAGGCAGAGACAGGCGGATCTCTGTGAGTTCGAGGCCAGCCTGGGCTACCAAGTGAGTTCCAGGAAAGGCGCAAAGCTACACAGAGAAACCCTGTGTGGAAAAAACCAAAAAAAAAATTCTACTATTTGTTTCTATTTCTAGCTAAATGAAATTATAACAGAGAGTTATAGTATGTCAGTGGCTACGTAGAATATTTGAAATATATTTTGACACAACTTACATGTATAAAAAAGGTTCTAACAGATCTGCCATTTTTCAATCCTGTTAGATTTCAAAATTTGCAAACACATAGATATTCAGTTTTACAGAGAAAATTTAGAGCCAATGATAACTGAGATTTATAAAATATTTTGTGATAAAGGTAGGAATGGTCATCTTTATTGGGCTTATTAAGGCTCAGTAACAATTTTTGAAAAAGAAAACATATAGCACTTTAAATATTGTAAAACCAAGTATTGCAAGATAATAGAAAAGCAAAACCAGCTAACCAACCAACCAAACAACCAAACAAAAAACCAAAAAACTCCATTGGTTTTCCTAAGGTGACAAGATACTGATCAGATAGCACTATTATTATAGATATAAATGATCTTTTTATTTTATTTATTCTTCTCTCATACTTTTCATCCCAACTACAATTTCCCCTCCCAACCCCTCTCTAACACCTCATCTCCCCTGCAGGGCATTTACCCACCAACCCCACAGTTCCCTAGAGTTTTCTTGAGTGAGAGCAGCAGGAAATATTAGATAGAAGGATTTAGATTGTGGAGATAAACAGATAGAAAATACAAGATAGCCTCGAGAGGGCATGGAACCTATTCCAGGAGGCCCTGACTGTTTCTACCCAAGGGTATTTATAGAAACGTCAAGGGATGGAGCAAAACACCTCCCTCCAGCTCAGCCAAGTGCAGACCATCTCAGACACCTGCACTCAGGCCTGTGGTCCTAATCATCCTCTCTATGTGGACCTGCTGAGTAAAGCCATGAGGAACCTGAAAACAGGCTCCCAGATGTGCCCTGGTCCTGAGATGGGGAAGGGGTGGCAGCACAAATAAATGAAGTGTCCGACTACCAGATGAGTTTCACGCAAGTGGTTGGCCCCGAATAGCTCCAGCCATCTTTATTTATACATCAAAACAAGCATGTTTTTCCACACTAACAAAAAAGTTATTCCCATCCTCCAACATTAACCTCCAGCAATAACAAATATGTTATTATTATTATTATTTTTTTTTACCAACTTTTACATCAAAACATCTTTAAACCAAAACAACACTTACCATTTTGCTAGCTTGGCCAAATAGTCAGCCAGGTACATCTTGTCTATACAAAACTAAAAGATGATAAACATAGGCACACATTTTTCAAGAACAATATTGTTCAAAACATATCTACAGAAATAGGAATGATCTGCCTCCAATTCTGTCAGCACTGAATTAGAACAGCTCCTGGGGTCTGAAGTGATAGTTGGAATCCTCAGAAAGATATCTGAAAAGCATCAGCTCCCAAAGAATTTTAGGGGAAGATATTTGAGAAAAATTGGGCTTTCCAAGAATGATTACATCTGTCCTATGCATGATTGACAAAATAACACTAAGAAGGCCAAGAGAATCATCAATATTATCAGAGAGAAGAGTGCATGTAGGCCATGAGGTCCCATCAGTATGCTGCACTGTCCTGAACAGTGGTCCTTGCCAAGTGAGACTGTCCCCGTGGGCTTTTGCCTCATCTGGAGGCCTGTTGGATAAGCACTCATATATTAGTCCAAACCTGGCTGCAGGGCTCCCAACACAGATCCACTCCTCGTTTCTCTTCAGAAAAGAGCAGGCCTCCCAGAAGTATCAACCAAACATAGCATAAGAAGATGCAATAAGACTAGACACAAACCCTCAGATTAAGACTGGACTTTGAAGATCGAAATGAGTAGGAATCATGTTGTGTTGCCACCAGCAAACTGTTCTGGGAACAATGCTAAATTGTTAATGATATCCATTAACTTTGGAGCACATTAAAAGACTTACTTTTCCTATGTATTTATCTATGGAGACGTCTGATAAATTTAATCTCAAATATTTCTCCTCCACTATTTACTCACTTGCCTAACCGTCTATTTTCCAGACCATGCTTATAAAAGAAGGAAAACCGGTAGTTACAAACCTACTGATTCTAACTAGGTGTGTAACCCTTACAACATTACACTGTGCATATTATGCTACTCGGAGGAGAGAAACTGAACACCCAGAGAGGAGAAGCTGTCCAAAATCAAGCTGGCAAGGAGCTGAGTAGGCCTGTGGACACACAGTCTTTCTTTTTAGTGTACATATGTCCTATGAGTGGTTTCTTATTTCCTGTATCAAACTGAATCTGTTCGGACTCACTGTTCACGACCCGTAGTCTGTACTTCATCATCACTCCCCTTGCTGCTCTGTGGTATGAAGTCTGTTTCCCAATCACCTGTCCGTTTCTACCCCCGGATCTTTATCCTATCTGCCACGAAGTCAGAGCTTTTAATCCCTCGTTTCTATAAATCTGAACTCTAAACTCACCATGACACTCTGCTCCCTTGCTGTCAATAAAATCCTCCAGTGCTGTTTGTCTTTGTCCTATTGATTGCTGATCTTTGCTCCACAGACCTTTCTTTTTCACTGTTGTCTGTCAGGCCTGCTTCTGCAGGCTCTCCTGCGTGTCCGCTCTTTCCTTCTGCAAACACCTTCTCCAGTATCCGAGTTACCTCTCTCTCCGTGTTTCTGACTTAAAAATTGATGGCTTTTCTTCTGGATCCACTGTACACAGTGTAACTAGTGATCACCGAACTTCGTTATGTGTGCAGTGCAGGGTACAGAGGTATATTTTATCTAAGATGATTTATTTATCGCCCACTTTATGAATAATCTGTTTCTGGAGGAACAGAATGTATAGGTTTATTGTATATAAAATGTAAATAATCTCTGATGTGAAGGCAGATTTTGATCTAAAAGAGAAGATACGTTTTTGGGTTTTTTGTTATGCAAACACAAATTATGCTATTTTTCTATCACAGTGATAGAAGAGAAAGAGAAGAGAAAAATCCTTGTATTTGACAGAAAATGTATCTCCCCAGAGCATTCCCTGAGCATTTTTGGGTGTCTATGCCCTTCCTAGGTAACTGAAATTAATTCAAGGTTTGGAAAATCATACGTTCATGCACTACAAGTTTAGGGAGTGTATTTCTCAGTAACTTGAAAAAACTAATGCCTTTTAATCTTCAAACAGCACCAAAGTTTCTATAAAACAAAAGGAGGACCTGGGTCTCATGGTCCTGCTGCCGAACTGGAAGAGTAATCCAGTGCTCAGTGGTTTCAGACACAATTTTTCCAGTTAATTACCACTTACATGGGACAGTATAATTCATGTTTTCTTACATTCAGCTGCATTCCAAGGAATTTCATAAGCGTTTCCTGAGCTCGCTTTCCCATCATCAGTCTGATGACATGAAGCAAGAGGGAAATGTTGATGAATATGCTAATATTCCACGTCTTGGAATGTACATGAGGAACATTTTCACAGAAAGGTAAAACCGGATTCCGAATGGTGGGAATGGAAATAATTTCTTCAAGGGCTCTTCCCTGTTGCTGTTCCTGGGTCTGAAGTGTACTTACATCAACAGAATTACCTGTCATCTTTCCTTCTGAAGTTTTTATTACATGTCTTTATTTATTTATGTATAGGAGGGTACCACGATGCATTTTTGGAGATCAGAGGATAACACCCAAGTCAGTTTTCTCCTTCCACCATAATGGTTTGGGGAGTTGGATGCAGATTGTCAGGTTTGGAGGCAAGAGCTATCTCCTAGGCCCCATCCCTTCTTTTATAGCATCATCTAAAGTATCATCCTGCCTGTTTCTCATATGGAATTAGATTGCTGTTTCTAAATCTGTTTTACACTAAAGTAGCAATCTAAGCCCTGGCTGACTGATATGGACAACTCAGAACTCATATTTTTTTCTCTAGCCACTCCTCATTTTTTTTGAGCTCATAGACTGAAATACCATTTCATATTTTACCTTCCAATCTGCAACAAGCTGCTTTTCTAGCCTGCCTCTCAGAAATAAACTTTTTTTTTTTTTGTTTTTTTTTTACAGGGTTTGCCTGTGTAGCTTTGTTTCTTTCCTAGAACTCACTTGGTTTAGCTCAGGCTGGCCTTGAATTAACAGAGATCCACCTGCCCTGCCCCCCCAATGCCGGGAATAAAAGGCGTGCGCCACCACCGCCCAGCAGAATGTAGGGTTTTTTTTGTTTTGTTTGTTTGTTTTTGTTTTTGTTTTTCGAGACAGGGTTTCTCTGTGTAGCTTTGGGCCTTTCCTGGAACTCACTTGGTAGCCCAGGCTGGCCTCAAACTCACAGAGATCCGCCTGGCTCTGCCTCCCGAGTGCTGGGATTAAAGGCGTGCGCCACCACCGCCCAGCAGAATGTAGGGGTTTTTTTGTTTTGTTTGTTTGTTTTTGTTTTTGTTTTTCGAGACAGGGTTTCTCTGTGTAGCTTTGGGCCTTTCCTGGATCTCGCTTTGTAGACCAGGCTGGCCTTGAACTCACAAAAGATCCACCTACCTCTGCCTCCCGAGTGCTGGGATTAAAGGCGTGCGCCACCACCGCCCGGCTAGAAATAAACTTTGAATAAAAAAAGAGAAAAATGCTTCAAGAAAGGGGAGAATAAATTATCTTTTCACAATTCATCTTATCCCGGTTCCCAACATAACTGAAACTTATTGGCTACTTAATCAAAATATTCTTCAAACTTAGAGTTCAACAACTCCCCTAGACATAATGCTTGCTTTCCATGATTCTAAACTTCAGTTTTGGGAAGGTGTGGCTGAGTGTGGTCCACCTTCATGAGTATTTTGAGGTTATACAAACAATTGAATTCCACAATCTTACGTCTTTAGGATGCTTCAATACTTAAACTTGGTGCCACATAATTTTCTTCTTCTATAATATGCCTTCTGATTTTCCTAGGTGTACATATCCATTTTATATTGGTATTTCTTCTCTTAAATCTTTGTTCCAGTGCATCTGTGTATAAGTAAACATTAACCACAAATGCTCCAATGCACACACTGAGCACAATGAATCAACCTCAACTAGAAATTTTATTCCATATACAAATTCTTATATTTTATAATGGTAATGCAATTATAGTTACTGTATCATCAAAAGGTAGGAAATTTGTTTCTATGGTCTTTTTTATTTTCTACTAGAAATTTTGATAAATACGGAGGCATTTTATTAGATATTTACCTAATTTCTGTATTTTCCAAAACATCACTTCTAGACTAAAGCCTTGTGAAATGAAACTGTGTAGTTACATTTTATTTTTAGAGGTAATCCACCAGGTGTAATGGCACACTTCTTTTTTTTTTTTTAAGATTTATTTATTTATTTACTATGTATACAGTGTTCTGCCTGCATGTATCCCCGCAGGCCAGAAGCAGGAACCAGATTTCGTTACAGATGGTTGTGAGCCACCATGTGGTTGCTGGGAATTGAACTCAGGACCTTTGGAAGAACAAGCAGTGCTCTTAACCTCTGAGCCATCTCTCCAGCCTGTAGTTACATTCTTTAAAAAGCTTTTTTTCCGCCGGGCGGTGGTGGCGCACGCCTTTAATCCCAGCACTCGGGAGGCAGAG
>CABHPH010156188.1:0-15548 GCA_902168325.1 Peromyscus nudipes
TAACATAACACAAATTCAAGCTTGTCCTGCCTCAGAATCCGGTGCTGGGATGACAGTTGTGCATCATCACGCTGGTGCCCAGGAAGCTGACCTTGTGTCATCTCCAGGAATAGGATGGCTCTGTATTTGCTAATTTCATATTCACAATAACATTTGAAAGCCGAGGGCATAGCTCAGTGGTAAAGCACATGACTAGCATTGACTAGCACGCAAAGGGTCCTGGGTTTGACCTCTAGCACCACATAGTGGTCCAGGCCACAGCTGCTGAGGGCAGAATCACCTGACAAAGCAGAGGTCCGCAAGCAGGCTGCTTCCTTCCCTGTTCTCATCCCTTCCATAGGGTGCCGAACCCCATTTAGAATGGCGTCATAAGAGGAGAGATGATCAGACCCAAGGATCTCCCCTTCCCAGTTCTGCTGATCTTAGAGCCACTAGGCCATTGTAGAAAACACCGGCAGGCAGAGAATGATGTCTTAGCTGTGCTTTCACTACTGGGAACAGCCCCATCTGTTTCACTCTGACTTTCAGAGTGAAAATCAAAAAAGAGCTTTCGGACTTTTGGTTTGAAAAATAAAAACGTACATAAATCCTTTTCATTTTGTTTGGAATAAATTCATCTCTTGTTTCAGAGTTAACGATGAAGATGTCAGGCTAATGTTATGGGACACCGCAGGCCAAGAGGAATTTGATGCAATCACAAAGGCGTACTATCGAGGTAAAATACAAAACTTACTCTTTGGGCTAGATAAAGAACATTGCTTTTTTTGGCGTCTTACTTAGGGTTTCTATTGCTGTGATAAAATGCCATGACCAAAAGTAATTGTGGGAGGCAAGGGTTTATTTCCTCTTCCAGTGCTCAGGTCGCACTCCGTCACAGAGGGAGGTCAGCATAGGAACTCAAGGCGGGAACTGAGGCAGAGACCATCGAGAAGTGCTGCTTACTGGCCCGCTTTCTTCTGCCATCCAGGGTCACCTGCCCACAGTGGGCTGGGCCCTCCGACATCAGTCATTAATTAAGAAATGCTCTACAGACTTGCCTGCAGATCAGTCTTATGGAGGCATTTCCTCAGTTAAGATTCTCTCTTCCCAGACATGGCTAGGTTTATGTCAAGTTGACAGTACCAACCAGCACGCTTTGTTTTTATTTTATTCTTTTCAGAACAAAATAGGCTGGGGTGTAGCCCTTTGTTACAGGGGTTACCTAACATGCACTGAGCCCCCAGTTCAATCCCCAGAAGCAGAAGATACCAGCAACAATAACACAGATAGTGTTGGCCAGGTGTGGTGGCACACACCTGGCATTTCAGCACTAGGGAGGCAGAACCAGGGGCAGGACAGGAGGATTAAGGCAAGTTTTGAGTCCAGCCTGGTCTGTTCCAGGCCAGCTAATGATATATAGGGAGACTCAAAAAAAAAAAAGTTAATTTTAGAGGATTTTCAAAAGCTCCAGTTCAGTATCCTTCTAAAGATCTTGTAAAGAAGCACATCTTTGTACTGTAGACAGATTAAAGTCATAATATGCCTATAGGTCATGGAGACAGAATCAGCCACAGACTGGCCCATCAGTTTCTTTCATGCCTCCTTCCAGACAACATTGGCATCTGGTTTATTTTCTTCTCCATAATTGTATTTATTTTTATGTTTTGGTGCTGTTGGGATTGAAGCCTGGGCCAGGCACATACTCTTAGATTCTCCTGTCTCAGCCTTCTGGGTACTAAGATTACAGCACTATACCACAGGGCCTGTCTACTTTAGGAGTTTTGGGGTAATCACATACCATTTCTCTTTAATATGTTTATAAAATCTGTTCTTTGCCAGAGCTAAAAAAAGCCCATAATGTTGTTGCTTGCATTCTGAACATGATGTTTAAATTCCTTTCTACTGTTTCCCTTGGATAAAAAGGCTTTAAATAGCTTTGGTTTCTATAAATTTATCATTTTAACTTAAAATGGCCATGAGTTTATAAATAGAATCCTGTTAAAAGCTCGTCATAATAATGTAACTAACTGTTCATCTGGTTATGTTAAAACAGCAAGGGGGGCAGGGAATTGGGGGGTCTTCAGTTGTTTCAGCTTCTCTTTTTGTAAATTTTTGGAAGTTACAAAGGTGAGCATTTGTCACAGTACAGCCTGAATTGGGGAAGAAGAAACAGTAGCAACTCCACTTCCACCTGAGAGACGCTTTATTCAGCATCCCTCTGTGGTTTCTTTGGGGTTCCGTAAGATCACTGAAAACAGAAAAGCGATTTCAAATTGGCTTAAGCCATAGACAAGCTGTATTGATTTGATTAATAGAGAAGTCTGGAAGTAGCATATCCTTTAGCTGTTAATTTTTAAGATTTAGCTGGGTGTAGTGTATGCCTGTGATCCTAACACCCTGGAGACAGAGGCAGGACAGTGTCTGAGTTTGAGACCAGCCTGATCTACATAGTGAGTTCCGGGCCAGCCAGGGCTACATAGAGACACAGAGAGACCCTGTCTCCAAAAAAAGGGAGCCTACCTAGATTAAGGTTGATACACCCAGTGTTTGTTTTTTATGTTGTTTTTGTTCCCTGTTAGTATTTGGTGTGTGTGTGTGTGTGTGTGTGTGCACGCACAGACGTTGGGGAGATCAGAAGGTGTGGATCCTCCGAAGCTGGAGTGACAGGTGGTTGTTAGTTACACACCGTGCGTGCTGGGGCCAAACTTACGTCCTCCGGAAGAGCCACTAGCACTCCTAACTGCCGAGCCATCTCTCCACGTGCTTTCATGAAAACCCAGAGAAACAGTTCAACGTTAGTGCTTTTTGTCGTAGAGTTCATGAAGTCCTGGGAACAGACGATAGGAAGGCGGGCAAGGTGATTTACTGACATCCATCTCTGTGCCCCACCACCTGTAGAGACAGTGGCCCCTTCCCACTTGAGTGTTCGTGTCCCACATTTAGGAAAAAGACCGGAGACCCTGGGTTTTGTGACCGGCTCCAGGGGCAGTTCTCCACAGTGCAGTGCTGTGTTCTGGTGTCGCATGTTCTGAACTCCTCCATTGCTGTCTCTGAAATTTACTTCTCTTCTGCATTTGAGATTCATGTGCATGCTTTGTTGTGCTACTGTGGGGAGCACGGCTCCTTCCCAGATGCAGTCCTTTCGTGGGTGACTCTTTGTCCTGCCCACTGCCCCACCCCATGTGGGTCTTGTCCTTCATCCCGCCCACTTCCATACTCCATGTAGGCCTGTCCACTTTGCTCTCAGCCACTGGCTTTCCCAGGCCTGAATTCAAGTACCAGCTGTCCAGAGGGTTGTCCCCTTCCAGCTGAGAAAACAGCAAGTCCCTCATTACATCTGTGGACATCCACACTAGGCCCGCAATGAAGAAGATGGTGTCAGTGCCTCAAAGCAAACAGAGGTGGTTTATTCTGGAGCCAAATACCAGTGACCGTGGCCCAGGAACACAGATTCAGGTTGTTCCTTGGGTTCTAATGTGACATAAGTTTCATGAAGTAACATGAAGAAAAAAAAATATAAATCATACCTTCCAGATACATGGGTGAGTATGTCAGGTTGGCAGATTCAGCAAGTGGGGGAGATCTCTGATACAGGCTGCAGATGCTGACAGCATTCTTAGCTTTGGAGGTAATAGGAGCTAGGAATCTGTCCAAACATTCCCAGGGATTTACCTTATAGCCACAAGGAGGTTAGATCATATAGAGATGGGCAATAAATGGCATAAAAGAACTGAAGGTAGCCAAGATAACTTGGCTCTGGACCTGTAACATTCCACCCTGTCCACATCATTGAAGTTCTAATCAGTCAGTCTGCCTTTGTAGTCACGGCTTCTTTTCTGGGGTCTCGTCCATAGCCCCCCCTTTTTACACATGGCAGGTGTCAGATATTTTATTAAATATTTAATGTCTCCCATCACTAGGATGGTCATTCCTAGCATCTGATCTAGATGAGACTGAGTAGGCAAAAAAGCAATCTTTAAGAGAAAGGAATGGCCAGGCATGGTGGCACAGCCTTTAGTCACAGCACTCTGGAGGCAGAAGAAGAAGGATCCCTGTGAGTTCAAGGCCAGTGTGGTCTACATAGTGAGTTCCAGGACAGCCAAGGCTATGTAGAGAGACCCTGTCTCAAAAAAAGAAAAAAGAAAGAGAAAGGTATACCAGGTAAAGTCATTAAGGAAGAAACTCCTGGATCATATTGAATCTATTAGCCTTATTATCTGAGCTGCATTTTTTTGTCTTCCATATCTGATATAATATTGCATGTGATATATAATAAGAATACTATATACTATATCATATGTGATAAATAATGGGAATGCTATATACTATATCACATGTGATATATAATAGGAATGCTATGTACTATATCATGTGATATATAATAGGAATGCTATGTACTATATCACATGTGATACATAATAGGAATACTATGATCATCAGTTGGGCTTCATGACGTGAAGGTAGCAGGTGAGGAAAGACACCCTGACAGGCCAAAAATTCCTTTGTATGTGTCATCACACCCCTTAATTAGACTAATTATATGTTCCCCTTTGTCTACAGTCATTGATGCTTCATGGAACATTTTACTTGATATTTAGAACACTTGAAATAGTTCATTATCTTTTAATTCTAGTCTCCTATCCAGTTTGACTCTATAGCTTACCTCAGGTGGAGTAGCTAGCTCTAATTTAGAAGAGGTTGGTGTTCAGTATCTAAGCTATCGTAACTCTTATTTGTGGATAATAACCTGATTTGTCCTATTATCTTAGTATTGAACAAGATTCCAATTTGGGAAAGTTAGATTACAGAAGAGACCAGATAACAATGCAGTGTCTTCTTCATTCCTTCTCAGCAGAATGTCCTTTCCTCCTGTGCCAAATGTTTCTGATGAGGGCAGGAACAGGAAGCCACACCTGTGAGAGGGAAGCTTCGTGGGTATAACAGAATCTTAGTTCTCAGTTTCCACAGAGGGAAGTGGACTCCAGGAGGAGTCATTTTGTAGTCATATCCATCCATTTCCTGTTGGCAGAATGTGAGTTTTAGTTAGTATTTTTCTAATCCTAGCTAACTGTACCATGAGTTACCTTGAAGGTTCATTTAATCCGGGAACGTGGGCTCTTAACAGTGCATCGTATTGAGTTACAAACTCCATCTGTTACTTTCCATAGACCATTGTCCTAACCTCTGCATTCAGAAGCTTGGCCGTCTCCCCATAGCTTCCTCAGGTTCCATCTGAATTAACATTGTTAACAGTCCATGGATGCTAAAGTACATGCTCTTTCCCACCTTTGGCTTTGAGTTAGTCCTGGAAAGTTGTCTAGTATTTTTTAACCCATTCTTGTAATATGTCATTTCCCTTTACAAGAGTTTCCCATCTTTCCCCCTCTTCTTTTAAAATTCATTTTTATTTTATATGCACAATTGTGTGCCTGCATATCTGTATGTGCAGTCCATGTGTGCAGTGCTCCTGAAAGCCAGCAGAGGGCATTGAGGATGCCGTGGGACTGGATTTATAGGTGGTTATGAGCCACCATGTAGGTGCTGGGAATGTCATCTGGAATATGAGGTCACCAAGTTGGTTCCTATGGATCAGAGATCACATGATTGGTAGGTTTTGTTAGGTACAATACTGTGAGGTATCCAGGCCACATTTACTGGGCAAATGGTCATGGGACAGGTTATGCTGCCACAGGAAACACAGGCAGCTTCAGCAGACCACCGGTATAGCCAGGAATCTGATGTGTCTTACCATTCCTGTATCAATGGCAACACGGGTAACTGGTTAGATCCAGTTAAAATAGTTTCCTTTTTTATTTTTTTAAGTGGAGAGAATTTATTTCCGTGTCTTGGTTATAGAGGTTAAAGCTCTAAAACAGAAGTATTGCCAAAGGGAATTTCCTTACGTATAAGATTTACAGTGGGGCTTTTCCTGGAATTTTTGAAAATCCAAGTTATACCGAATAAAAATATACCGGGGTGGTGAGAAATTTGAATCTTTCCAAGCATAAAGACTTGGTTCAAGTAACATGGGAGGTTTGGGTAAGAAGCAAGCACAACAGAACATGGCTAAAGAGGGCATGATGTTACTCAAGTCTTCAATATCGACTCTTTTTTAATCATCTAAGGAAAAAATACTAAAGTATATCTTAAAATTTTTCAAGAAATTTCTAAAAGGACATGGGTTTTGAGTTTTATCACTATGGCCCTTATTTGATGGTGCGGTAGAAGATGAGGATCTTTCAGCCTTCTTGGTGTCCAGATGTAACCTCAGGAGGAGGAGGTACATGTCTGAGCTGGAAATAGGGATCCGAGCTCATCCCGAAGTGTTGCGGCACCGGAGCCCGTTCAAGTATCTGACAGGGCCCTCTCCTGACAGCGCCCTCTCTGTTGGCGCCGGAAGGGAGTCATTGATGTGGTTTCTTATCTGTTCTGATAGTCAGAATTTTCATTCAGTTTTTCATCTCCTGAGCGCCCATGGTGGAGACATTTTGTGACCAATTAGGAATTTTTAATTATAATTTCCATAAGTCCACTGCAGTAGTATGTAATGTCTCTCCCTTTAATCCTTCATGACTTTTGTAGGATTCCCAGTGATGATTTCAAAAGGAACAAATAGGAAAACTTTTAACCAAGGGCAAAGAGCAAATTCTAACTTTGCCATTGGTTTTTATAGTGTTTACTCAGCAAGGTCAGAGGGTTGACTATGGTAAGCATAGAGAATGTTGGATAATAGGCCACGTTTTACAGATAGATTTAAATACTTGACAGTAAAGTGAGTTCCATAGTCACTGCACAGTTCTGCAGGGATGCCCCAAGGAACAATTCTTTGTGACAGAGTTTTTTCCTACTGATAGGCAGTGGCCTTCCAGCAAAGAAAAAGCTTCATCAAAGTGGGAAAACAAAGATTAGTACTGAGTTGTATTTATATCCTTGGATTGGAGGCATTTGAATAGAGTCTAACTGCTAGGCTTCAAATGGCCCGTTTGGTAAAGAGGTATGTCCTGTGTCCCATGAAGTGTCTCACAAGGCTGTGTTTGGACACGGAGTATCTTGAGTACACCTTGTGAGTTGTTGTTGGGGCCGGCTTCCAAAAATACTGTTTACTCCCGAACATCATTTTTTCTGGCCCAATGAATTAATGGGTGTGCATTCCAGAAGGGGAGTTGGGCATTTACTGGGTACTAGGGGCTTGCCAATAGGACCTAATCATAGGTGACTCTGGGAGTTGAGACTGTAGCTCTTCTGTTGCCAGGGTTTTTCTCACGGTGGTGCCATCTGTTGAGTGAAGAAGGAGCTCAGAAGCAGAGTGGTCATCATGAACTGGATAGACTCTTTCCTGTGTGTGGTTGCATATAGTGAAGCCCTTTTTGCAGCTCTGCCATCCTGAGTATTATGTCCTTGTTGTTTGTTTTAGAATGTCCTGCAATTTTAATAATGGGTAATTGTTTGGGCAAATGGTCGGGATCTAGTAATTGAGATCTGTTGACTCTTTTGAATAGGCTGGCCAGAGGAAGTCAGAAATAGTTCTCTAGCATGTCATGTACCACTCCAAATACGTTGCTACAATCTGTATAAATATTTGCTGTTTTGTTTTCTGGGAAACGGCATGCTCTGGTTAAGACAATGAGTTTAGTAGTTAGAGCAGATTTAATCTCAGGCAGTGAGTACTCTTAGTTTATATCAAGAATGGAAGTAATTAAATATCCTGGCAGAAAATGTCCTTGTTCATCTCATAAATAAAATAATTCTGCATTTCCAGTAGGTGTTTTCAGTAGGTGTCTTAGGAGAATGATGTGTATCGGTTATTTGAGTAGCCCTGTTTCTCCTTCTAGTTCATCTGATACAAGGAGCAAGGCAGAGGATTGAGAGAGATGCAGTACACCAGGAAACATCTAGAGATATGTCATAAGAACCTAAACAACTCAGGGCCAGAGTTATAGCATCCACATCAGTAACTCCAGTCACAGGGGATCTGACACCCACTTCTGCCTCCAAGGGTACCAGGGTCCCATGTAGTACACATACATGCATGCATACATTCATAAATACACGTAAAGCATGCATAAATACTCATAAAATAAATCTTAAAAAATTTTAGGCAGCTCCTTGAGTAATCCTGGATCTAATGTGACTTTAGCAGAAGTTTCATGTGATGGGGGCCCATGCATGGTGTGAGAGGGAAAGGGACCTCCTCATCTGTTTTCACAGAGCAGCGGTGGTGGAGGATGGTCCTCAGGCAGGGCCATGTGTTCCAGCTACCAGGTCTCATTGCTGGCTGACATACCCAGGGCCTGTCTTTCCCATGGTTTGAGTCACCGTGCCCAGTGGATCCCCTTGTTTCTGAGGAACAAAGGGGGATAGAGGGGGTTATAGTTTAGATGCTCTAATACAGGGCTTGGTCGGCCTCAGCTGCTGTCTTTTTCCTCAGCTCTAGCTGTGTGGTTTCTGGTTGTTCCTGTTTAATTTACATGGAGTTGGACAATTAATAAGTGGTTAGTCCTAGGAATCCTCTTAATGTTTGGGTGTTTTCTTTTGTTTTGGAGTAAGAAAATTCTTACAGTAGCAGGAGTACAGTTCAAGAGTTAAGAGAAATCCTGAAGATGTCGCTATGTAGCTCAGGTGTTCATCCTCCTGTTGGCAAAACTGCATTTTGTGTTTTGACACTTGGTGGCCCTCCGTAGCTAGTTGTTGCTGTGATGAGATCGTATCTTTGAGAGTTGTCGTGTACCGGAGAACGCGATCAGGTCACTGACTTACTGTATCAGAGTAGATGCATGAAAACAGTGTCAGTCAGATTTAAGAATTTGAGAAAACTGTGGACTTTAAGTGTATCCCAGTGCATCACAGTGCACATAGACTGCTGATTCACCCACGTGAAGGCAAACAAGTATTCACTGTTGGACTCATGGGGAAACCACAGAAGACACTGCTAAGATTGAGAAACAGGCTGCTTTTAGAGGAAGGTTAGGTAACAAGGTCAGGGGTCCGGCACCACTGGCTGGTGAGGGCAGGCTTGACTCATTTATAGCTTGGAGCTCCTGCACAAACCTCCATTTTCTTCTTCCCTTTGGTTTCCTTGTTGGTACTGGGGTGTTTAAGGGGTTCAAAGACCTTCTCTCCGAATTCCTCTATGGGGGTTTGAGTCCCGTTAGGGCTCCTTTCTTCAAAGGGTGTCATTTATATTAGGGTCTGATTTTCCTTGTTAACTCAGCCAGGGAGCTGATCTCATTGGTCCTCTGTCTGTTGAGGATTTTGCCCATCATTCCCATGGTAGTTGTGAAAGAAGGCTGTCAGTTTCCTCTTGTAGGAATCATTTGACTCCTTCATAGGTGGTGTGGAGACAGCGTGTGTGTGTGTGTGTGTGTGTGTGTGTGTGTGTGTGTCCTCCAAGTTTAAAATCATCTTTCTCTTTTGAGAGAGGAGCTACGAATATTTTGTGTTTTTAAAAAGTCGTGTCCTGACAGTGGACAGGGACACAAATCAGCAGTGGAAGAGTTGACACTCTGCAGTTTCTCCAGTTGAGAATTTACAGTTTGTCTTAGAGGCAGCTGTGGGGAGCTTAGAAACGTCCACCATTTGAATCTTATTTTCACTGTGAGGGAGAAATTTCTAACGTGGGATTTAAAGCAGACAGTGGCTCTGCTACCCAGCAGGGCCTTTGCTTCCTCTTGGTTAATAATTATCTCTATTTCTCCCAAGGCATTACTAACAGAAAAGGAAAAACTCCAGGTTCCCCCAGAGCAGCCGTATTCCAGCCTGGTGTTTTCTTTCAAGGTCTCTCAGGCCTGCTGTCCCTTTCGGGAGAGCATCAATTACAGTTTCTTACAGTTCTGAAATGTCCAGGCCTTTTACAGTAGTTACAAGTAACCTTGTCTCAAGATAGGAAGAATTAGTAGGTCTCTTTGTCAGGAAGCTTAACGATTTTAATTACAAGCTTATAATTTGGGCAGTGAGTTGATCTGCTACGGTGACAGGGGCATCTGTGAGAAGTGAGGCCCATGCTGTATTATTCCACTTGACCGAAGGACCAGATCTTCCAGACTTTCCATTCGTGCAGAACTTAACAAGGCATCACTCTGTTCTGTAAGTCCTCCAGGGAATTTTATTAATGAAAAATCTCAGTGCCAGACACAGGGTCTCCCTAAGGTCAGGGATGCCCCAGAGGTAACCGAAAACAACACAGGCTGTTGCCATCTCTCATGGTTTCCCACCATCTCCAAATGGTAAGACCTTAACTGCCGAAGCTCCACTCCCTTCGGGAAAAGGACCTAAAGGAGTCAATCTACTGACCAGGAGACTCCCCCAGATGGCTGGCTTTGGTGGAGCTGGAAGGCACTCTGCAGGCTCTTGGGGGAGAAGAGACGTCAGCGGTCTCGTTTAGCATTGGACCTTGTATGCTTCAGTACGACAGACATCCCTGGCAACATGTGCCCACTGGTGCAGCGGTGGCCTGACAGTTACGGGGGTGACCAACTCTTTCTGGTTGAGTGTGGAACGGCTGCACAGGAGCGATTGCATGCCGGTCCTCTAAACCTGAGAAGCCATGGCTGAGGCGGTCTTAGGTCCTTGGTGACTTGTTAAATGGCGTGCTATCAAATTGCCTTCTGATTATTTGTGCCTGCATCCCTGAGTGTGTCACTGTCAACCGTAGTCAGGACCTGCTTCTGCTCTCAGTGAGTAGTGGTTAATGTAGACATTCATAAATGGACAGAGTGCTGAGGCGAGTGCTCAGCTGTGGATTAATCATCTAGTGCACCCTCCCCCCAAGCAAAGTGCGGGAGACATCACTGTAAAGGGGATGGAAAGCATTTAAGAGCTGGCAGAGTGGGAAAAGGGCTGTGTAATACTGACTGCTGGGCACGGCACGGCTGGTGTGCTCAACCTCCAGCAGCTGCGCTGAGCTGCTCAAGACCTGTGATACATCAAGCCAGTTAAAACTCCAGCATGTATGAGGGAGGGGCCCGGGACATACCACCCCTAGCAGAGTTGGGTGGCTGGCTCCTGAGTGTGGGAGTCAGTCACTACCCTTCAGGGTAGGTTGTCCATGTCCCGGTGAGATTAAGCTAGATGTGTGTGTGTCTGATCTGCAGGCTCACTGTGCTTAGAGATCTGTTTACTAGTCAGTCTTTCCAGAGACTGAAGTTGGCTTTAGGATTTACTCTCGTTATCTCAGCGTTAGCGTTGGTGGTTCTGCTTGTATCGGTGTGTTTGTGGGGAGCGTTGTGTTCTGCCTACTTTCCTTTTTGACACAGGGTGACTCCAGTGTTCTCCTACGGCTCTATAGACAGTTTTGTTGTTGTTGTTGTTGTTGTTGTTTAAAAGGTTTATTTATCTGTTATGTACACAGTGTTCTGTCTGCAGGCCAGAAGAGGGTGCCAGATCTCATTACAGATGGTTGTGAGCCACCATATGGTTGCTGGGAATTGAACTCCGGAAGAGCACTCAGTGCTCTTAACCTCTGAGCCATCTCTCCAATCCCCCGAGACAGGGTTTCTCTGTGTAGTTTTGGAGCCTGTCCTGGAACTCACTCTGTAGATCAGGCTGGCCTCGGACTCACAGAAACCCACCTGCCTCAGTCTCCCAAGTGCTTGTAGTAAAGGCGTGCGCCACCACTGCCCAGCTTTTAGACAGTTTTTTATTATGTTGTCTGAAAAGTTCAACAGTTTCTCCTTGAGCCCCATCCCACCCCGTGATTTATTTGGGGTGTTATCCTAGCAAGAAATAGAAGATGGGGTGGGGATTGGAGGGGGTCAGTGTCAGGGAATGGGGAGCTTCAGTACCTAAGGGTGCTGTAGTGAACATAGACGCTAATTATCACTGTAGGAAACTTGGGGCCAGTCTCTTTAAAGAACCTTGTAGAGCAGGTCCCCTTGGGAATGTCTTAAGAAACCCAAGGCCCCACAGAACCAAGAAACCACAAATAAAAACATAAATCCCTTGAGGCACAACAAAGAGGAACCTGCTTGAGGTGGTGGTAAACCAGTGACTGGCACCGAATGGGCCTCTGCAGCTGCCCCACAGGGAGGGGGACACAGGGAGGGGCCGTGCCTGGGCCAGTGTCTGTCTGGGCCCAGTGTCCACCAGCTGCTTAATTATTTCCACCGGATGCATCAGCATTCCCGCTTCCTGTCTTCTGGCACCCCCTTGGCCTCTCCCCACCATCATCTACCTAATAGATGGAGGAGCTCTGTTTTCCTTGGCCCTTCATTTCTCCAATGGCATTGAGCTCTTTCTCTCTCTTCCTGGCTTATCTGGCACAGTTAGCAGAAGTAGGAGTGGAGGTTTTGTCCCACCCTCTCCCCAGCAGCAGCCTACGGCATTGTCTTCATCTTTTGGGGACCTCAGGCAGAACTAGACCCCTGATCACATGGTGGGAAAGGGTTTCAAGATGAGCCGGTGTGAAGAGAGTTAGTTAGTTTCTTTCGGGGAAAGAGACGACAGTGTGGATACGGGTGAGCATCTTGAAGAGTCTTGCTTCATTGACTTACAGAGGTGGCATCCATTCCTTCTTAGGGGGCTTAGCTGTTACCTTCAAAGGCTTTTGGAGGAACCTAAATGAGATCACGGGGTGTCGCAGAGATGGAGGAAATGGGGGGGAGTCTTTTCTGAGAGTCCAGAAACTATCCCCAACAGGTGTGAGGCCCTACCAAGAGAGGGCATATGCTCAGGCCTTACTTTATTGCTGCTTTAACATTCTTAGTTAAAATATTCTCTGCAGAAAGAAGCAGTTTCTGGGTTGTCACCCTTTGGGGCACATGTGCTGGACGTCAGCTCCCTGCTGGACTCCTGAGCACCGGCTCCTTCGCCTTCTTGTATCTTTTCCTGTTTTCCTACCCTGCCTCCGAAGTATCTGCTGTGGTTTTCATTCTTATCTTATAGTTCCTCTAAGGTTTTTAGTTTTAAGAGTCTTTGGTCTTATATACCTAGAAACACCCCATTTCCTTAGGTTTAAATGACAGTTGATTGGATATAAAATTGTAGGCTTAAAGGTAACAGTTTTATAGTATATTCTTAAGTGATTAAATAGTGTTTTATTTGTAGTTTTAGTGCATATTACAATTCAAGTAAATATGAATTATTCAGTCATAGTAGCAATGTGGTCTGTTACTTTATTTCTCCATAAGTCCAAGACCTCGGGTTCTCTGATACCGTGGGGTTGGTTATTCGGTTTCACCCTTTGTAGTAGTAACACACAGCGCCATTTTTCATTCTGTGTTCTTCACTGTTCACTCCAGTGATAGACGATTACTGGTTTAGTCTTAGGATATCCTGCTAGCTCAAGAGGGTTTTGAGTCTTAGAAGGAAACTCACAGAAGGGGGACCTGGAAGGAATATAAAATAAAACATGTGATTCCAGAAAATTGTCTTCAGCCTGAGGAAGGTGTTCTATCACTTTTGTAAGCAAGGGCACAGTAAAACCACCGAACTGGACCATTCTGTGGATAGAAGGAAAAGCTTATTGGAGAAACAAACTACTGATCGGCCTTTGAGACTAGACAGCACCTGGCCGGAAAGCACGCAGACCTTACATAGTCAGCAAGGTGGGGTTTCCAGCAGTTACAGGCAGGTTAACCCGGAAGTAGATGCCCAAGGTGGTTGACTCTTGGGGTGGATAAGGAGGTTCCTGGGAAACAGAAGGGTCCTGAGGAATGCTGAATTTAAGGCCAATAGCAATCTTTTCGTTTACCCTGTCAGAATCCTTCTTAGGACCTTGTCACCAGCGCTGCTGGGGAGGGGGAGGGGCACTTGGAACCTAACATCTTTACACCTGTTTTGTACCAGGGTATGAGGACCAACGGGAGTCACGGCTTTTCCCAGGAGATTGCTGTTTATTTAGTTTTTTTTGTTTGTTTTGATATAGGGTCTCATTATGAGACCTGGAACTTGCTATGTTCCTCTTTCTGCCTCCTAGCGCTGGGCCTAAAGGTGTGTGCTACCACACCCAGCTCCATTTTCCAGTCTTCGATATCATTAGCATAGTGTGACAGTTGATAGCTAAAATTTGGTCGAAAGAACAGTGAGTGAGTGTGTGGTGTGAGTGTGTGGGCTCAGGGCACTGGTTATGATAATTTTTAGATCACTGTGCCAACTAATTTTATGTCAACTTGACACAAGCTAGAGTCACTGGAGAGGAGGGGGAATTGAGAAAATGCTCCTTGAGATCTGGCTGTAGGCAAGCCTGTAGGGAATTTTCTTAATTAGTGATTGATGGGGGGGGGTGGCCAGCCCATTGTGAGTGGTGCCATTCCTGGGCTGGGCTGGTGGTCCTGGATTCTATAAGAAAGTAGGCTGAGCAAGCCAGTAAGCAGCACTCTTCCATGGCCTCTGCATCAGCCCCTGCCTCCAGGTTCCTGCCCTGTGTGAGTTCCCGCCCTCACTGTTTTTAATGATGAACTGTTATATGGAACTCTGAGTGAAATTAACTCCTTTTCTCCCCAAGTTTATTTTGGTCATGGTGTTTCATCACAGCAGTAGTAACCCTAACTAAGACAGTCACTGATATTCTGACTAAAATATACAATTTAAAAGAAAGTAAACAGATTGAGTAAATTGTTTGCTTTCTTGGAGTTTTCTGAGATGTGTGCTATAAGCCAATGACAAAGCTACCATGAAGCTTTTAGCAAAAGCTTTTAGCTCGCTGCCCTTTCTGCCTCTCAGTTGGAATTAAGCCATACTCTGTAGTGTGTTAACTCTAACATGTTCAGTCGGCGTTTCCTGTGACACTTCGGCCGTTCATTCTTCGTAACAACCTGTACTTTTTAGTTAGAAAATCCACTGAAGTATAAGCAGATTGGTAAAGCGTGTTCAGTATTGGTCCGCCGGAAATCGATCTGAGTGGATGGAAGCTGTCTGTGCCCTGTACACAGTTGCTTTGCTGATCTGGTAACAGTTTCCTTCTGTGGTTTACAGGAGCCCAGGCTTGTGTGCTTGTATTCTCCACCACAGACAGGGAATCTTTTGAGGCCATTTCCAGCTGGAGAGAAAAAGTAGTAGCGGAAGTTGGAGATATACCAACAGTGCTTGTACAAAACAAGATTGATCTGCTGGACGATTCTTGTATCAAAAAGTAAGATGACTTATGATTCTTGCACTTTGCCCACACTCTTTCCTGTCCTCTGTCCTGTGTCCGTCCCCCAGCCCCCTTACTTAAGTCTGCGTTAAAACGTTTCTCATACTGACTTGTCCTGAGATTCTTTCTGTGGTGGACATAAAAAACTGTGGCCTCACCTAAAAAAAAGAACTCCACAGGTTGCCACAGGCGACAGTAGGTGGGCTCATGTGCGGTGGCTTCAAAGGTGGTGCACACCCAAATTCCAGCACTCCGGAGGCTGAGGTGGGCATAGCCCTACACAGGAAGGCCCAATTTCAAAACAAAACAAAAGAAAAATTAAAAACGGGAAGGGAAGAGAGCAAAACATCTCTTGATCCCTAGGTGCTTAATGGTTATAGTAAGTAGATGTTCAGTGTTGATGGGTTAAGGGAAGTTTGGGTCCATATTCAGAACTGTTAGCTTAATTTAAAAAATTTAAAAATATGTGTTTGTGCTTGTGTGTGTGTGTGTGTGTGTG
>CABHPH010156188.1:15648-28813 GCA_902168325.1 Peromyscus nudipes
CCGTCTCCATACCCACCAGTTCGAGACTTTGAGGTGCATGAGCCCACATCCAGCTTCTTACTGTGGTCCTCATGGTCGTGCAGGAAGCCATCTCTCTGTTCCCTCAGATTTCTTAGTTAATCATCCAGATAATTTTTACCTACACATACCTATTCTTCATTATTAATAATATTTTGCTAACTTTGTTTTGGTTTGGTTTTTCGAGACAGGTCTGTGTAGCTTTGGAGCCTGTCCTGGAACTCACTCTGTAGCCCAGGCTGGCCTCGAACTCACAGAGATCCATCCTCCTGGCTCTGCCTCTCGAGTGCTAGGATTAAAGGCGTGCGCCACCACTGCCCGGCCTATTTTGGTAACTTTTAAACATGTGCTTTATTTTTAATTTTTCTTTCTCTCGCTCTCTTCTTGCTTTGCTGTTTGAGAGTGTGTGTCTCTGTGGCCTAGGCTGCGTAAGCGCATTCTCTACCCAGGTGGCCTTGTACATGCTGGGGCTGTGTTCATGTCCTGCACACGTCCACTCACGAGTGTCTCGCTCACTTTGGGGGAGGCCCTCTGTAGGGCAACTCAGATGTTCTCCGTATTCTTACAGCATGGCAGCCGTTTCCTAGAGAGGAATCGTAATGACTTTGATGACCTCTCAGAAGTGTTTTAGTGGACACAGGCCAACCTTGGTTACAGGGTGGGGAGCACTACCCAGGGACTGCAAAACTGGAGGCTGGGGCCACAGGGAGCCATTTAGGAGCAGGGAGACTACAATCCCAGTACTTCATCAACTAAAATTTGCTCTTACTGATGTGGCCATGAATGTGCTCACTTTAGCTCTTGGCAATGAGAGTAAATGAGCAACTTACAGTGTAATAAATTCAAGTAATGTTAAAAATGAATAATCTTTTAACATGGTCTCATATCCAGTTCTTGTAACTGAGGATGACTTTGAACTTTTGACCCTTCTATCTACCTCTGAAGTGCTGGAATTCACAGGCCTGTGGCATTATGTGAGCACTCTACCAACTGATCTACGTCCCTAGCCCCAAACTGAGATGTTCTCTAAAGAACAGTAATGTCCAGTTGTTTTGTGACCTTATAGAAATGCCTTTGTTCACAGTTGTGGTAAATGATTGGCATTTGTTCCACATGAACAGGCAAGATGAAAGTCCCCTCAAGTGATGAGCACTCAGCGCCCCGTGCATTTGAGTTAAGGGGAACCCTGTCAAGTTTCTCAGAAAGGACACCACGCCCCTCCTCCTAGCCCCTCCTCCAACCCCCCATGCTCCCATATCACTTATCAAATACAGTTGAACAGTAACTTTCGGGAGAGCCTCTCAGCGGACAGACAGACACCCTCACTGGATTTGTGTTTGTTGTGCAGTGAGGAAGCCGAGGCCCTGGCCAAAAGGCTGAAGTTAAGGTTCTACAGGACGTCTGTGAAGGAGGACCTGAATGTGAACGAAGGTGAAGTGCGGCTCTTTAAAGCATATTGCAACAGGAAAGTGGTGGGGTCTGTCAAAATGCTCCTTCTGTCATGCTTAGAAACTGGATTTCAAAACAGTTTGAGAACAAAATTGTCTTCTTGTCACATTGTTCATTTTGAAGGTATTCTGTTCCAGAGGTCCTTAATTATCCGCTAATAGTGGTGATTACTTGTGGCTCTTCCAGAAACTCCTGAGAGTCTTAGGAGGCTACTTTTTTTTTTTTTTTTTTTTTGCCTGTTTTTTTTTTCTGTCCCTTAAAATCTAAGCCATGGGGCCAGCAAGGTGGCCAGCAGGTGAAGGTGCTCACTGCCATCTCTGACAGTGTGCTCAACCCCTGGGACCCTCAGGGTGGGAGAAGAGGGAGAACCAGCTGCCTCCACACGCTCATGCCCCCCCCCACACACACAAGTAAGTGAAAGAAACAGTCTAAAACCACTAAGGTGTAAGTGTGAATGGAGACATCTGTGTAGCTCTCGTGCATAACTTTAAAGTTACTGAATTGTTTTTAGTCCACCACAGTAGAGACTCCCTCAGACAGCAAATTTCTTCAATATTTTCTAGTTTAAGAAAAAAAGGTTAGCCGGGCAGTGGTGGCGCACACCTTTATTCCAGCACTCAGGAGGCAAAAGCAGGCAGATCTCTGTGAGTTCAAGGCCAGCTTGGTCTACAAAATGAATCCCAGGACAGCCAAGCATACAGAGAAATCCTGTCTCAAAAAACCAAACAAAAAAAAGAAAGTAAGATTAAAGAAAATTTGGAGGTTTTTCTCATTCTGGAATTTTCATTTTTAGATTGCAGCTGGTTGTCACGTGGGTCTCTATTCTGTAGAGCTTTCTTCAGCTGGAGAAAGTACATGTTTCTCTCGAGACTGAACTAGTTTAAGCAGGGCATGGGTGGGTGCCTGTGGTCCTAGCACTTAGAAAGTCGAGGCAGGAGTTCCAGGCCAGCCTGGGCCTTGTCTCAAAGACAGAAAGGATGAGCCCAGTTACTGTTAGCTGGGTCTTCATAGTGATCCAAGGTTTTCAGTGGCAGAGCCGGGGTGTACAAGTGCATTTCCATCCCTTCCCTGGACACATTTTACATTTACTGGTATCATCACTGTATCAGAGAGTGCACAAGTAATTTTTAAAAATTGTATTTTTAACTAAATTGTATACTTCTAGTGTAATTTAAAATTCATGTAGTAAGTATGAATATTGCCATATGAAAGTTGATGTACTTGCATAGTCATACTGTGTGTGTGTCTATTCTAGTTTTTAAGTATTTGGCTGAGAAACATCTACAGAAACTCAAACAACAAATAACGGAAGAACCGGAGCAGACACATTCAAGTAGCAACAAAATCGGTAAGTGCTGGGGATTCCAGCCACGTGTCTGCCGGGCACCTGCTCCAGGTCGTTTATTGGGCTGTGTTTACCTTTTTGATGTGCAGTGTGCTCATGTCTTCGAGAAATCCGAGTTCACACTGTTGGAATGGGATCGCCAAGCTCAGTGAGTAGGCACTCTTGTTCCAAGAGTTCCACTTCCTACAGCAGACATGTGAGAGCTTCTAGAAGAGCCGTGTCTACACAGACAGACTGCAGGCATCGTCTCTTCTGAGTCTGCGGCACTCCTGCCTCTCCCTCCCAGTTCACTGCTTGTCACTGATCTCTTCCCGTTGTGTGCTAGACACTAGCAAAAGCTCAGCCGTCCCCGAAGAAGATGTTGTTACCTTCTTTTCAAGTAACTGACCATGGGTTTTGGCTTCCACAAAGATGAGAGCCATGCTTGGTACTCCCAGGCTTCTGTCGACACGCTGTATCCACTTCTGTCCTTCCATGCACATAAACACCTCCTTCGGACCTTTCCCGGCGTCTAGCATCTTATCTCTTTGCCGTCATTATTGCTCACATTCCTGTCGTGGACACCTCACAGCCATTGAAACAAGATGGCACCTGTGCATGGTCAACCTGTCTGAGGTGTTCTCCTGGGCCCGCTCTTGTCTTCTTCCTGGGGACCAATAAATTCTCTTCCTTCTGATACATAGAAGTAGTTCTTCTGTGTGTGTGTATGTGTGTGTGTGTGTGTGTGTGTGTGTGTTGGGGGAGGGGGATTCCTGCCCCCGAGTTCTGTAAGCATCCCAATTCTTGGCTCCCAAAGTGTTCTTTCCTGAGCATGCCCAGTGCTCTCTTTTGCCTTTGTCTGGTCTATGGGTTACCTCTCCCATCTAATGTCAAGGAACCGTTCATTTCTTCAGGGACTATGTAGAAAGCTCTCAATGATCCAGGCCTTTCCTCTAACACAATGAAATCTGAGGCTAGACCACAGCCTTCTCTAACCCTTTGACATTTGGACTTGTCATCTGCAGAGTTCATGCTTGAGAACCATGCAGTCGAGTTACAAAAATTATTCTCATTTTTTAAATATGTTTAATGCTTTGTGTTGGGTTATGTTCACTGCTGTCTTTAGCCTCAGTGGCTCGCTGGACGCATGGGTAGAGCACTGTCAGCATGCCCTTTGACCTTTTGTACATAGTTCTTCCTTCCTTAGGAACTGTGTGCAGTTAGGACTTCCCTTGAACCATGCATTGGGTCTGTTTACTCACTGGCCTTGAACATAGTATGGCTTGCCTAGGCATGGTGAAGGGAGGATCAGACTGAGCTACATAAAAGGACCTTGTCTCTAGAAACCCAAAACCAAGATGATGCATTGCCGTACAGCATTACTGTGTATTGTACATCACCTGTTAGACCGCAGCTTCTCATGGGCAGGGGGGGTCTTGGATTGTTTCCTTGATGGTGTCTATGCCCAGAGTTTCCTGTATCTAGATGCTCAGCAATTTGTAAGTTAGCAGTTCCATTTTGTACATGGCACATTTCAAAAATGGAAGTAGAATAGCTTTCTCTATCACTCACCTGTCACGTTACCTGTAGGCCACTTTGATTATGACGTTTTAGCCTCAGGATGCAAAGAGGTGATGGAGATGGGTAGTGGCGGTCCCGCACAGAGTTTAATAAAGCTGAGCTGTTTGCTTAAAATGTACTGTTCCGGTACAATAAAAAATGAAAACAACTGGGGGTGCTTGTTTATATAGATAATTTTACTAATAAATAATATGTATAGTAAATAATAAAGGTGACTTTGAGGTGTACCAGTTACTCTGCTTTCCTCCGATTTTTACAGGTGTCTTCAATACGCCCGTCGGAAGTCACTTGGGTCAGAATTCAAGTGCCCTCAACGGGGGAGACATCATCCATCTTAGACCTAACAAACAAAGGACCAAGAAAACCAGGAACCCTTTTAGCAGCTGTAGCATACCCTAGATTGTTTCGGGAGGAGAAGAGCAGGATTGCGTTTGCAGTTCACTGAGAACCGCCCCGGCGGCGTCGCGGCGTGTCAGCCTCCTAGCGGACCTTGCACCACCTCGCTCTGAAGGCTGACATTGCAATGATGCCTGCAGCGCTTGTCGGAATGTAGCTCCAGACCTCTGCTGGAGGATGACTGCCTTGTGGACTCGTTCTAGTTTTTCCCATCAGACGAAGCATCTCCCGTTTTTGAAGGGACACCATAGGACATGTCAAAAACGGGTTTGCTGAATTTTAAATGCTGAGAACAAAATGAACCGGCTAAATATATTGGTACCAGTTTTACTCTTACGGACCAAGGAGAGATAGCAAGTGTTCTTTTTCTGGAATGTTCATTCTGAATGCTTAAGGAAAGGACTGAAGGAAAACCTCAGACTGGTCAGCCTGCACTAGTGTGTGCTGTCACGGTACTTGTGCGACGTCTGTAAAGTGTAGATTGTGGGAGTGTGCATGCGGACACCTGGCTCCAGCAAGCGGAGATCTGTGCGCTAGTGAAGGGTTTGTAGACTCTAAGTAATTCGCTCATACAACCATTTATACATTGTGTATCTTTCTGGTCTCACACAAGAACTTGGAGACATATTTTATAAAACGAATTTGAACTTCAGTGTGCCATGTGCCAAAACAGCCCCCTAATTTTTACAGTGCTTTACTACTGGAATTTGTATCTGTGGCATCTTTTAAAGGCAGTTTCCTCTCCGACAGTGTAGGGGAAGGGAACATAAACATCTGAATGCCAGGGCCTCTCCCTGTGAAGTTCTGTGGAGTCTCTCCCGAGGCCTCTGTAGGCATGGCGAGCTCCAGCTGTCACAAGCTTAGCCTCCCCAGGCCCACACAGCTCTGAACTTTGAAGATGAAGGGAACCATTTTTTCAGAATATACAAAGGATAGTCTTTGGTCCTGACCCAGATTATGGATTTTCTGAAGCCTTGCAACTCTCAAGCATTCTTCTGTTTACAAACCTTGTATAGCGTTTTAAGATTATTGCTTAAAATTTTCTGTGGCCTTTGGTTTACATGGCACCTGATCAAGAGCTGTTAGTCCAGAAATGTCTGTAAAGAAATGACCCGGTGTGTCAATGATGGTTGCAGACTTGCAAGTCGGGACACTAGCCTGCCAAAGAGAGATAATTTCATGAGTTCTCTTAAAAACTGATTTTTTTTTAATCAGTGGTTATGTTTTTAAAATATAAACTCCTTTCCACATTACTGGTTTTCATGGGATTTCAAAATACATAAAAATGATTTTTCTTGGAAAATGTGCTATGAAGTCGTTTCTGTTATTTTTACTAAAATATATAAATGTTTGATGTATTCTCTTTTTTTTTAAGTTTACCCCCCATTGTACCACCCTTATCCTGCCCAGATTAATGTTGAGAGCACATTAGAAATCACTGAGTGCCCTTGTGACGTAGTCCAGACTGATTGCTTGCTTTTCACAACATTGAGCCGATCTGGCATCACCCATCCCCAAGTAGTAAAGATGTTTATTTTGTGTTAGTCAGTTGTTAGCACCCCCATTGCTGGTAGTGGAGTAAGCGTGGGGGAACTTGGTTCCTAACCAGGGTCCCTAGGTCCCTGCGGGAGTCACGTCTTTTCTCTGTTCAAATACAGTCTCTTTAGTTTTTGCACAAAGTGTATTTGGTGGCAAATAATCTTGTCATTTTTTAATTGGCAGAATTAAATTGGAAGAATTCATTATAGAACATTGTCGCTTCATTCATAGTAGTCACTAAACGTGTGGTAAAGAGACGTGTAATACTTCTCCATAAAATAATGACCCAGTCTGATGATGGCTGCTGGTTCCTTAATATTTGTAACAGAATTTTATGTACTTTGTTTTATCCTTTTTTTTTTTAACGGAAGCCTTTGTTACACGTTTGAATTTTCACTTTGCATTGCTATATTTTGTACTTAACTATAAAAGGTCTAAAATCAGCCACAAGTAATATTAATTTATCAGTGTGTTCAATTCTGAAACCTTCAGAGGTCATATTGTTTTCTTTTGTGACTATGACTTTTAAGAACTCAATACGGAGTTCTGATGAAAGCCCTTTGGTGACGCTAGAGAACCCTGTCCAGGACTCCGGGCCATTGTCCATCTGAGCCCCAGTTGACTCGTCGTGCATACATGGTCACCGGTTTTTAGTGTCAGGCACAGAGTTGCGGAATAATCGCCATATCTAAGCATTCCTCAGGTTTCTTCTTCCAGTGTCTGCCTATGAATTCAGTAGTACATAAAACAGCCCATGGAAGGCAGTACAAGTAAGAGCAGGTCGAACTGTTTCTATCCCCTCGAAGTGACAGCCACATCCTTTTCTAACAGGACCACAGAGAGGATGTGTGACCCTCCCTTCCCTGCAGAGTGAAGTCAGGCGGTGCTGAGAACTCAGGAGTGTGGGCCCCCACGGTGCCTGCCAGGGGCCTGGGGCCTTGTCTGAAGGTTTAGGATGAGTAGGCCCTAGAACCAGATGTCTCACCCAAGTGTTGTGCTCTTGTAATGTGAGACGTTGTTAACCTTTGGAGTGATTCTGGTACCTGCTGTGAGGTGCTCTCGCTGACTGGCTGCAGGGGCCACAGGGTGAGAGTTTCCTCTGCCTCTGCCGTTACATCAACAACTTGTTACTCTTCAGGGTTTCACATATGAAACGTAAAAGGCTATCATACAAGCGAAGTTACCTGCATACAGGTAAATAAACCACAGTCGGGTCCGAGACACCTAGGCCCCAAGCTCCCAGATAACGGAATGATCTGGCCACAGGACTCTTTGTAACTACCCCTGTTGTCTCTTGAAGTATCTCTCGTAGGATGTTGATAAATGGTATTTTAAAAATAAAATCTTTGGATCAAAGGAAAAACTTAACCCCTTCTATATTTTTGTTACTAATAAATAATGCTTTTGTACATCTGAGTGGGAAACGACTTGTATGTATTCCAGTTGAGTGGTACTTATGCCTTTGGGATTAATTTAAAAATGTACTACTTGATTACAGTTTCAACAGAGATGAATTCCAATAACCAACACAATAAAACATTTCAAAGCTAGAATGTTGTGTGTGGCATGTGTGGTGTGAACCACCAGGATGGAGAGGAGTGCTCGAAGGACCTAGATGTGGTAATGCAAGGCCATCCTTGGCTACGTGGTGAGTTCCAGACCAGCATGAGCTTTATGAGGCCATTTATAATAAATAAATGAATGAAAAATAAATAGGCAGATGTGACTTCTTTAAATATCAAAATAATGTAACAGTATTTCACACTTAGCTACTTTGTACACTGATATGCACATAGTCTGGGTGCCCGTTATTTATGTAATGTAATAGCAGTGTGCTTTAAGTGGGTTTTCTCTAGAAGCTAACTTCTGTAATCTGAATATTAGTAGGGTTTTTGTTTGGCTGGTTGGTTGGTTTGGTTTTTGTTTTTTTGGTGGTGGTGGTGTTGGGGGCTGGGAGAAGTTTGAGACAGGGTTTCTCTGTGTCGCCTTGGCTCTATAGACCTGGCTGGCCTCAGACTCACAGAGATCTGTCTTCCACTACCTCCCTAGTGCTGGGATTAAAAGGTGTGCACCACCACCACCTGGCTACTATTAGTCTTTTTTTTTTCCAAAACAGGGTTTCTCTGTAGTTTTGGTGCCTGTCCTGGATCTCGCTCTGTAGACCAGGCTTGAACTCACAGAGATCCGCCTGCCTCTGCCTCCATAGTACTGGGATTAAAGGCGTGCGCCACCACCGCCCGGCTGCTTTTTTGGCTTTTTTTTTTTTTTTTTTTTTGGTTTTTCGAGACAGGGTTTCTCTGTGTAGCTTTGCGCCTTTCCTGGAGCTCACTTGGTAGCCCAGGCTGGCCTCAAACTCACAGAGATCCGCCTGGCTCTGCCTCCCGAGTGCTGGAATTAAAGGCGTGCGCCACCAACGCCCGGCCTGCTTTAGTCTTTTAAAGAAAGTTATTTTCATGTTTTGAGGCCTTTGACCCCAAACAACTTTATCCCGTCTTTGGGTGTAGAGTAACTATACAGTTTAGTTCGTTCTGTTGGACAACGCACTCAGCCACTCTGTTCTTTACATTTCCTCACTCAGATCATCGTTACCTTGACTTTTATAGGCAGGAGGGCAGACTCTGATCCATGAATGATGCCACCGCCCCACTGCGCCCTCTGCTGGTCAAAAGGTGGAGTTGCCTGCTGACCGTTCTGTAAAACGGCCCTCCTGTGTCCATTCCGCATCATTTCCTTGTGCGAGTAAACATACACAAGCAGAGAACAACTAAGCTTAACTCATGCACGCCCTGTTGCCGCCTCCTCCACATTTGCAGCCGTTTTTGCCTTATTTTGTGTCCTTACATACTTTGCTGTTCAGCTTTCAAAACAGCATCATCATATAGATGGACTTCAGATATATTACATTTGTAGGGATCAGTCGTTTGAAAACGACAAACATTTGGTCTTCAAATCTTTGTGTGCTTTTTAGTTCATCGAGTACGCTGTTGCTTCCAGTGACTGGTAAATTCTTTCCTATTTTCCAATTTTAAAATGGAACTCGGGCTGGAGAGATGGTTCAACTGGTTAAGCACATGGCTACTCTTGCAGAGGACCTAGGTTCAATTCCCAGCACTCACGGAGCGGCCCACAGCTGTCTGGAAAGCCTGTTCTAGGGGACCCAGTGCTCTCCAAAGACATGGGCCTACCTACATTCAGGCAAAACACCCAGACACAAAATAATGATAATTGAAAAAGTAAAATGGAACTCTACAAGAGTGGGATCACTTCTGTCTCTCTTTTTAAAAGACAGAACTCGCTGTGTAGCCTTGGCTGGCCTTGAACTCAGAAGAGGTCTGCCTGTCTCTGCATCCCACAGACTGAGAAGAAAGGCCTGGACCACCATCCCCATGAGTTGATCACTCCTTGAGGGTGAAACCTAAGCACTCTGAGGTATGGACAGAACTCCAGCCTGTACTTGTGTCCCTGTGCACAATACTTTGGGGGGGGGAAGGCCAGTTGTCTATATTTTATTATCTACTCTAGGGTAGACCCTGGATCTGCCTCATCGCCCCCCCCATGGGGTAGCCGTTCCTTGGGGCCCCTGCCTTTGCTGCCAGAGCCTGCTGGAACTCCTGCTGCAGCTGAGCAAGGGTGTCCTCTGTTGCTCTGCCACTCGAGGATCCCGCAGCTGAGGTCTATAGCACTTCGTTTCCACTGTGCGACAGTCTAGCCTTTTCTCCCACTGCGGCCTGAGCCTCCCCCAGCTCCTGTTTGACAAGCACCGGACGCAGAAGCTTACAGACGGACCACGCTGGATCCACGCGGCAAGGCCAGTTCCCTCTTCGCGATACGATCTTCTGTTAGCTGCGCCTCCAGCCTCAGCCTCCCTGGCCTGGGTTTGCTCAAGCCCCTCCCACAGCTGTTGATGTCTCTCCACAAGGATCAGCTCTGTCGTGACACGGGTAAAGACCTCCTGGGGGTGGGTCGCTGGGTTTCAAGCTCCTCATCTTGTCCCCGCAGGAAGGACAGCATTTCCATTGGCAGCCCTTTGAGGCCCCACAGCCTCTCCTCATCCAGACTAGCCACTCCCTAGGAAGACCCCAGATCCCCCAGCCCAAGCCCTCTCACTTTAAAAACTAGTATTTTTAAATCACTGGAGCCTTCAGCTGGGGAGCCATGCTTCACATTTTTCTTGGAAAGTTATCCCCTTTCCCTTACTTTTTTTTTTTTTTTTTTTTTTTGGTTTTTCGAGACAGGGTTTCTCTGTGTAGCTTTGCGCCTTTCCTGGAGCTCACTTGGTAGCCCAGGCTGGCCTCGAACTCACAGAGATCCGCCTGGCTCTGCCTCCCGAGTGCTGGGATTAAAGGCGTGCGCCACCAACGCCCGGCCCCTTTCCATACATTCAAAGCTTCAGGAACACTTTTCAAGGAAGGGCCCAAAGTTAAATCACTCAAATGTCAGCTTTGTACTTAGTGGTTTTTAACTGGGCGGCGTTTTGGCTCTGCCCTTAGTGGCTGGATCTGAGTAGGTTGCTGTAAGCACCTCTGCAGGTCATGCTGGCTCCACACTACAGAGCCCGCCCTTAAAGGGAAAGGCAGAAAGCAGCTTCAAAGAGCAGAGGGGCTGTCCTAAAGTGGGTGTCACATGCAGTTGAGACAGAGGAAAGAATGTATTTAAAAGGCCCATACCCTGGAGACACTACAGATCAGCAACCCCAAGAGTTGTGGAGGTGGGGGACCACAGTCAAGTCTGTGAGAAGCAATCAGTGACCATCCAAAAAATTCCATTGGGAGAAATGGGAACGAGGGCTAAAGAGATGGCTCGGTGGTTAAGAGCACTTGTTGCTCTTGGAGAGGACCGGAGTTCAATTCTCAGCATTCGTTTTCAGGCAACTCACAATGTCTTCTAATTCCAGCTCCAGGGCGTGTATCTCACACCCTCCTCTGGCTCTGTGGGTGTGAGTGCATGCACAGATACACACAAATAAAATCTATCAAGAAGGAGAAGGAGGACGAGAGAGATGGCTCAGAGGTTAAGAGCCCTGGCTGCTCTTTCAGAGGGCCTGAGTTCAATTCCCAGCAACCACATGGTGGCTCCCAACCATCTGTAATGAGATCTGGTGCCCTCTTCTGGCCTGCAGGCGCATATACAGGCAGAACACTACATGTAATAAAAAATTTTTAAAAATGAGAAGGAAATAATGCAAAGAATACAAAGGTCAAGGAGATAGGCAGAATTCATGACAGAAATTCTGGACAGATACAGAGTGAGTGAATTGGGGGAGGTGGGCATATCTTCCCAGGGTAGAAAGGAATCAGAGAGGCTGACATTTGAGAACCTAAGGAAATTTTGTGTACTTCATAAGTTTAAGAAGCTGGCAAAGGCCAGGCCACGGGTGGCACACATCTTTTACCCCAGCACTTTGGAGGCAGAGGCAGGCAGCTCTCTTGAGTTTGAGGCCAGCCTGGTCTACAGAGCAAGTTCCAGGACAGCCAGGGCTACACAGAGAAACCCTGTCTCAAACAAACAAACAAAAAGAAGCTGTCAAAGAGCCTGGTGGCGGGAAACACCCCAACGGCGAGCTTGGTGACAGGAAACACCCCGATGGCGAGCCTGGTGGCAGGCATCAGTCTGCAGACAGACACTTTGCCGCGGGTAGGATCTTCCACAGAGACTGACTTAGCATTGCGGCCCAGAAGGCTCGGCTCAGCAGGGTCTGTGCTGAGAGAGAACGATCCACATAGATCTTGGTCTTTCGGTGTGAAAAAACGTCTGCATTCTAATAAAACTTGTGTTTCAAATGACACGCGGCGGAGGAGTCGCTGAGGGGTTGGAGCCTCACCGGCGCGACACGTGTTTCGTTGCTGCTTTGTGAGTCACAGAAAGGACCATGCTGGTCAGCCTTCTCAGCAAAAAAGGTGCTGATTAAGTAAGGGCTTGGTGTCTGAGGGTCAAAAAGCAATGCCCAGTGCTAGAGAGTCTGGTGAAATGGGTTCTTTTAATTACCGAAGGCAGTACAAATCGATAAAACTTATAAAAATTTAGAAATCTGTTTTTAGGCCATGACAATGCATATATCTTTTGGCCCGATGAACTCATTAATGGAATTTTATACAAAGAAGACCAAGAACAGAACAAAGCTCTAAGGACATGAATATGTCGTAGTCATAGCAACAAGGTGAAACCACCCACGTGTTCTCGGAGAAGTGACTGGGTCAGTACACTGTGCTCCCACGGCACACATGGTGACTCGGGGCAGCCCATGAAGAAACCCAGTAGCACTGACACTGGAGAGAGGCCGTAGCAGTCTGGTGGATAGAGACCTTCACTGTGGTACAATGAAGGCCTTTTCCTCACATTTTATGTCCCACTTCCACACACACAAAAATACATGTTATGAGATGCATAAAACAGATGGCCCCAAAATTGAGAACATGCAGGGTGAGGTTCTGATGTGTTTCCTTTTATCCTTCTAGGCACACTGTGTGGTGTGAGTACACTGTTTCGGGTGCTGGGTCCTTTGCTCACACTGGTGTGAGTGCACTGCTCCAGGGACTGGGTGCCCTGTTCACACTGTGGTGTGAGTACACTGCTCTAGGGGCTGGGTGCATCTGTTCACACTGTGGTGGTGTGAGTGCACTGCTCCAAGGGCTGGGTACCCTATTCACACTGTGGTGTGAGTGCATTGCTCTAGAGGCTGGGTGCATCTGTTCACACTGTGGTGAGTGCACTGTTCTAGAGGCTGGGTGCAACTGTTCACACTGTGGTGGTGTGAGTGCACTGCTCCAGGCGCTGGGTGCCCTGTTCACACTGTGGTGGTGTGAGTGCACTGCTCCAGGGGCTGGGTGCATCTGTTCACACTGTGGTGTGAGTGCACTG